>VZUI01053268.1:0-28864 GCA_013401135.1 Cettia cetti
GCAACGCCCGCCCGCCAGCCGTGTGCCCGTGCGGGGCCGGGCGCTGCCCACCCGCCGGGCCGGCCGTTCCCAGCCCTCCCTGCCCCTGCCGTGTGTCCCACCTGCGAGCGCCTGCCCAGCGGCCCGCGGCGTGTGCCGGGGCCGCAGAGCCCCGCAGTGACTTGGCGCGGCGGCTCCTAAGCGACGCCTGGGGCTTCGGGGACTGGAGCCCTGCGTGCTCCCGGTGGCTTTCCTTGGCCCCGCAGAGCTCAGAGAAGCACTTGGAGAACGAAGGCCTCTTGCTGTTCCTCCTTTTCCATTACTGGCAATCGTCCTGTTCGTGCTCTCAGCACGTACGCACAGCACTGCATTGCACATACCGGCTCTGAGTGCCTGTCACTGGCCCTGCTTGCTGCGTCCCAGGCACAGCTGATAGCCGGACATGACCGCCAGGGCAAGCAAAGGCTGTTTGGTATCATTGTGTGTGTCTGTCACAATGTGTTCTTTTTCAGCCCAGATCCAGCTCTCACTTGTCCCTTGGTTGTTCTCATAGCCAGGGTGAGAAATTAGGTTCTTGATGGGCTGCCTGACATAAGGGCCACCACCAAAGGGCAGAACTGGACAAGTCTTTGAGATCACCGGGAGCTTCCTTGGGTTGGTTTGTTGAGGTGCTGGGCTGCAGCTCTCGAGACAGAAGTAGCATTTGTGTGGGCATTGCTAGAAGTGTCTGGGACTTGAATTACTGCCTCAATTTAGGCTGTGTCCAGGTGAAATTTTCAGCCTACCTGGGATCAGGTAATGTGGTAATTTAGTCTATGAGGCTCCATTTCCAGCAGCAGCCAGTGCTAAATCCCTCCCCAGAAGGAGATGGAGATGAGAATCTCTCCTGCTGGAATCCCATGTAACCTCTGGGATGTTTCTTCAGGCCTCTAGGCCTGGGGTTCTGAGGTTTGTTTCCACTGCAGTGATGGTAGGTCAGCCACACTCTGAGCTCTGTGTGTGGGGAAATGCCTTGAAGTTGCATGAAAGTTAAACAGCAGAGGTGAACTCTGTACTGCCTGGGTGTTTGTGAGTTACTGAACTTCTCCCAGAGTACCCAAGCAAATCTAGGCTTCCAGTCCTCCTTCCCTGCAGCACAGCAGTGTTTTCTGCCTTCAAAAGGCTTGGGATTATTGTTGTTAAATGTCTTTCAACCCTGGGAAGGACAGCTGTGCATCTGGGGTGTACAGCTTGGTGAGGAGATAGGGTAGGGACAGCCTGCACACATCTAGATGAGGCAGAGATGTTTTCTCAGGGAGTTTTCCCACTGTCATTGGGAAAGAAGTATTTGGAATGCTGAGGTGTTCCAAACCTCCTCCCCACTCTCTGTCCCTGCTATTCTGACTGGTAGCTGTTGGATTGCTCCCAGGCAGGCTCTCTCTGTGCTTTCTCTGTTCAGGGAGGTACCCTGAACATCAGCCAGGTCCTGGATGAGCAGAGCTCCCTGCAGCAAATGATGTTCCAGCCTGTGCAGAGGAGGTGGCCCTGCCCGAGCCTCCTCCTTGGTGTGTGGGACATGCCCCCTTTCAGAGAAGCAGAGGAACCAGGCCTGGGATCACAAACTGGGGCTCGCAGTTGCCAGTTTCTGAGTAAAAGCAATGGTGTGTGGTGGTGTGAGGCACAGTGGCTTTGGCTGCCTTTCCTCCCAGTTCTGCAGTACCCCAGCACGGGGAAGGATGGGCTTGGTTTGTGCTGACTTGTCTTGTTGGGGAGGTGTTTGTGCTAGAGACTATATCGGGAAAAATCTCAGCTTCCACATTTTCCTGCACGAGTTCTGCCCTCGCCTGGGGCTACAGGGACTGGTGTCGCCACTGCCCTCCCCCTGCCACGGAGAACTTGTCAGGCTGAGCCCTGCAAACAAGCCCGGGGAAACCGAGGCTGAGAACGCACCAAAGGCCTTGAGTGACTTTTTGCATGGTAACCCCTGCTCCCAACAGCAGCCTGTGCTCCTGGGACAGTTGTTACCATGCCCATTAGTTGTGCTTCTACAACACTGGTGGCAGGGTTGGGTGAAGGCTTCTGGGACCCCGCTGAGTTCCCTGTGTGACACGGAGAGCCAGGTTCCTGTGTGACCACGAGCGTGCCCAGGGTGTGGGAGTGGAGGCTCTGATGAGTGAGCAGATGTGATGATCTCAGGACCATCTTTTTCTGGCCATTGGAAGCCTTGAGCCATTGCTGCTATTGATCACTAATTTTTGAGGCCTGAGCTGGTGTGTTCCTTTGGACTGGATTTGATGCCAGCCCTCAGGCCTCTCCCAGGGCAGCTCAAGTGCTCTGTAGCTGTGCTCTCACCTGCAGCTTTGTACCAGTGGCTGCTGCAGGCGTGTGGAGACAGCCACTTCACCTCCAGGACTCTGGCTTTCTGGGAGTATGAGATAAATTGGAACTAGTTTGTCTAGTTTCCTTTTGGAGTCTGCATCCCCTGAGCAGGTCCTGGGGCGCTGTGAGCGGAGCAGGCAGGGTGTCAGGGCTGGCGATCCACGCTGGCAGGGGGGAGTGTGCTCTTCCTCCTGTGCCCACCACAGGCTCCTGGCTCAGTCTGCTGGCTCATTTGCCTTTGTGCTTTGGTTTCCCTTCCCCACAGTGGGCATTTCCCAACAGCTGAAGCTGTGTGAGGAGAAGATGTGTCCCTGAGTTGAGCTGCCTGGTGAGCGATGGCACAGACAGCACAGCAGCTGAAGCTGCTTCCTGGGCTGGGGAGGCTGCACGGTGCCATGTCAAGGGAGGGCAGTGAGAATGTAGGGCTGCCACCCCATATGACCCTGAATGGCTTCTGTCCCTGCCCTGGGCTCCTGGCATCACAAAATAATGCATTTGGTCAGCCTTCCCCTGGAGAAGACTGCAGGGGGAAAATGGGCAACTGAATAATAGAACCAATATGATTTTCAACAGAAGCTGATTTATTGTTTACATTAAATCCCAGTTATAGTTTCCAGCACTACTGTCCATGTGTACAGGTGTCTCTTGATTGGCCAAGCCACTTTTCCACGAGGCAGGCACACATCCTTCAGGACACCTAATTGGTCAAGTGTCCATCATCACGTTCTGTGTCCTCTGTCGAGGCTTTACATTCTTTGTCCACGGTTTCTCAGGCTCTCCGCTCTTACTTTCATCCTGTTGTTTTCTCAGTAACCTTGATGAGTTCCTGGGAATGCTGAAAACAAGACCGCAGGTGGCTTGTTACCTACAGACAGTTTGGCTGGTACAAGGAATGGCCTAAGTTGTGCAGATACACTGCTACAGAAGACTCTGTCCCAGGGAATGTAGGATTGTGTGATCACAGGGGAAACCTTCACCTGCTGATGAGCCCCCCAGACTGGTGCTGTGCCTGAGCTGGGGGAGCCGTGTGCTGCACCTGAGGATGGGGCTCAGCCCTGGCTCCTGGCTGGAGTGTGGGGAGCACTGAGGGTGGCTGTGAAACAGGGCTTAGAAAACTCTGGGATGAGGAACTGGAGAGCAATAATGTCTGACTGCTGTGCCAGTGCTGGCCCTGTGCTGACCAGCTCGAGGCAGCTGCTTGTTGGTTCTCCCAGTCCCCAGCCGTGGGCTGAGCAGTGAATCCATGGATGCAGCCCAGCAAGGGGGGGCTGGACTGAAGGGGAGCACGAGGATGGTTCTCTTGGTGCTTTCTGAAGAGCCAGCATCAGCTTATCTCCTTGCTCCTCTCCCAAGGCTGCCTGAAGGGTGGTGGTGGTGTTGTTTTGCACAAAGCTGATTACAGGTCCATTTAATAAATGAGATGCCTGGATTTCTGTGCTCAGCCAATGTCATCCAGGTGTGTGTTGCTCCTGGGTAAGGCTTGTGCATCCTGTTACATCCAAGGAGGTTTCATTTTGCAAATGAGGAGGGGGAACCCAATTACTTATGGGATTTGAAGTAAATTCAGCCAGGCAGGAGAGGAGGGTGTGAGTGGGAGCAGGAGCTGTCTGCAGCTCACTCTGCTTGGAGAGTGGCCCAGGAAAGGCAGAGCTGTGAAATCTGCCCCTGCTTTGGAGGTTCCTCTTCCTCTATTCTGTCACAGGGAATGTTCTTCTTTCCCCTGTGAGCTGCCTGACTTCAAAGCTCAGTTGGCCTAATTCACCACTGCTTTCTTCCAGGGAAGCTTTGTAGTGGTGTGGAAATGTAGCTTGTTCTTCCTCCTGAGTGAAGGAGAGGGACTTCCTTTTCCAGTTACTCTGCTCAGAGTGTGACACTGGGGAAAGTACTTGGTAGCACCAGGGGAAAGCAGCCTGCTCGCAAGTCCAGTGCAGGTTCCCAACACAGAGGTCTCATCTTCAGCCAGGAGCCATCCTGGGGATGCTGAAAGCAGGCTGCTGTGTTGTAGGCCTCCTCAGAGGTTCGTGTTCTGTGAACTGGGTGTCAGTGTTGAGGTTCACCTGAGGTAGCTGAACTGAACAGGCAAATCTGCATCCTTGGAAGTGCCTGGTGTGAGGTGGAAACAGCCAGAGGCTGCTCCTCACTGCCCTGCCTGGTGGAGCTGCTCAGAGAGCTCCTTGCTGGACTGTTCATTTCACACCCATCCCTTTGCTAAGGCAGCTTCCCCTGAAAACCCCTCTCTGATTTTGCTTTTCAGACTGATCCCCAGCAGTGACCACAATGCCATCAGCCCTGGAGAGCCCGGAGGGGGGAGATGAAGACATTTTGCGCCATGAGGAAGTGGAAGATAATGCTGTCAGGTGAGTTCTGTCCTACACCGTGGCACAGACACAGCCTTGGGCAAGGCTAGAGATCCTCCAGGTAAAGGAGTGATCCTTTCAGATCTCATCTGAAAGAAGTGAGGGACCCCAGTAAGTGATTAATCAAATACATGTGCTGTGAAAGCTCTTCAGTCAAACTGCACTGTAAGGGTGGAAGAGAAAGAGTGATCTGGCAGGGCTGACAACAAACAGTTGTTTTTTTTAGTCTCTGCTATGAAAGTCACATTTCAGAAACACTTTGACTATTTGGCAGCTGTTTATGTCTTCCTGGCCAAGGGGAGCCAGTTTTCCATGGCTTGCTGGGCAGGCTTCTTGTTTTGAAAACCGACTCTAGATGTGAACTCCGCTCTGGTGAGCTCTAGCCTTTTGCAGAATACCCAGGTCTAGTCAAGAATATTTTCTAGGAGGTTAATTTAAAAAACAAATTCACACACATGTTCTAAAAGCCAAGGCTTCAGACTTGGAAAACAGGAAGGGTGACTAGGGTGCTTCCTAGAAGACCTAGACAGGCTGGTTGACTTCTTTGACTTGACAAGCTCAGCTTCATGAAAAGTTAATGTTTGCTGGCTCTGCTGGCACACTCAGTGGGTCTGGAGTGTTCAGAGTCTCTCTTTGAGCTAACATGAATGTGTTAGCTGGAGCCAACTAGTGATAAAAACTGTAAGGTGCACTTTGGCATGATTTGAGTGTGTGTTGATACTGTACCTGAAAGGTGGCTGTGGCCAGGTGGGGGTGGTCTCTTCTCCCAGGCAACCACTGACAGAATGAGAGGACACAGCCTTAAGCTGCACAGGGGACGTTCAGGTTAGATGACACAAAAAATTCCTTCACTGAAGGAGTGATTGCATGCTGGAATCACCTGCCTGGGGAGGTGGTGGAGTCACCATCCCTGGAGGTGTCTAAAAAAAGCCTGGATGTGGCACTCAGGGCCATGGTTTAGTTGATGAGGAGGTGTCAGGTCATAGGTTGGACGTGATGATCTCAAAGGTCTTTTCCAGCGTAGTTCATTCTGTGTCCAGGTAGGTGCAGTGCCTGTAGCCTAAAATCAGAGACTTTAATGTTTTAAAACAAGACACCTTCTGGAAACTTGAAAAAACAGTGTAATTCAGGAGAAATAAACTTTTAGGGGGTGTTCTTGCCCTATTTTGCCATTCAGCTCTCATCTCTTCTCCAACAGTTGATATCCAAAAAGCTGGGGGAAAGCTGGGGACCCACCTGAGCCTTTTTTCTCCTCCAGCAGAAGATACCACCAAGGTCCCTAGGCCCTTTAGCTTGCCCTGATAGTTGCTCCCCATGTGTTTAAGGCTTCCTTGTGTAGTGTTGTTGGGCTTGCACGGATGAGGAGCAAAAGTCACGGTGCAGGGATCAGGGGTCCTTGGCAGCTGCTTCAGCACCCAGAGTCCCTGGTAAGGCCCAGCCCTCCTGGAGCGCCAGGTCTGGTTGGCACCTGGGGGATCCCTCCAAACACAGCAGGGACAAGCTCTGCTGCAGGAGGCAGTGGGGGAAAGGAGCTCTCCTGCCGCCTGCAGCCCCATGGACCTGTCGGAGCTGCTGAAGGAGGGCACGAGGGAATCGCACGACCGTGCAGAGAACACCCAGTTTGTCAAGGACTTCCTGAAGGGGCGCATCAAGAAGGAGCTCTTCAAGGTGAGTTGCTCTGCTCCCCGTCTCTTTGATGCACCCAGTGGCTGATGCAGACTCCAGGGCAGCGCCCCACAGCCCTGGGGGTGCTATGGTGGTAGATAGAGCAGTGCCTGCCTGGTACAGGCTCTCCAGGCCGGTTTTGTGCCAAGCCTGGGGGTTTCCTCTTGTTTACCCCAATTCCATGTAGACAGGAGTAGTAATGAGTTGTGCCCATCTAGAGAGCAGCTTCTCACATGAGCTGTGCTCTGTCCATAGCTGGCCACTGTGGCCCTTTACTTCACCTACTCTGCTCTGGAAGAGGAGATGGATCGCAACAAGGACAACCCAGTCTTTGCTCCTCTGTATTTCCCCGTGGAGCTTCACCGGAGAGAAGCTTTGGCCAAAGACCTCAAATATTTCTATGGGGAAGACTGGAAAGAAAAGATCCAGTGTTCAGAGGCAGCTCAGCAATATGTGGACAGAATCCATCATGTGGGACAACACGAGCCAGAGCTGCTGGTGGCTCATGCCTACACACGTTACATGGGGGACCTCTCAGGTGGCCAGGTGCTGAAGAAGGTAGCCCAGAGGGCCCTGAAGTTGCCCAGTACTGAGGAAGGGATCCAATTCTACGTGTTTGACAATATTTCCAATGCACAGCAGTTCAAGCAGCTTTACAGAGCAAGAATGAATGCTCTGGACTTGGACAAGAACACCAAGGAAAGGATTGTGGAAGAGGCCAACAAAGCCTTCAGATTTAACATGCAGGTACTAAACAAATCACTTTCAGCTTATAGGTCTGACCCAGGTTAATTCAGACACACCACTCACCCAGGCAGTGGTCTGGGGCTGAGACCACCACAGCTCCTCCTTGAGGGGTTTGGATTCTAGTTGAACTAGCTCTTTCACTAGCTTCTGGAGCTGGTGCCAGGCTGGAATTCTTCCCATGCTCCACACCACAGCCAAGCCTTTTGATTAAGGCAAAATTATTATGACTTCAAGATTTCCCATGGGCTTTGTGGCTGTGAAGCAGTGAGGGAAGCAGAGCTCTTGTGCCAAGACAGCCTCAAACAGTTTGAGCGTGCTGCACCACCCTGGTGACAGTTCATCTCCTGTCTCATGTCTGACTTGTTGCCCTATGGTCAGAAATGTCTGGAGCCTCCTGTTCCTCCCAAAGCATTTGCCTCTCATCAAACCTGACTGAGCTGCCCTTTGCCCCAGGGGGTGAACACAGATTTAGCTACTGGATGGAAGTTTTAATCTTGTGCTTGTGGCAGGTCAGTGTGATTTAAACTGGCCAGAAACATGGTGAGGTGTGGTTGGCTCATTTGTCAGGATCCTTATGGAATCCCGTGGCAGTGAGAGGGGCTGCCTGCCCACTGCAGGAGCTGGGATCCTCCAAGGCTCTGCAGCAGGGAGGGAAGAGCCTGTTGCCCCACACTCCCACCCACAGCAGGACGGGAAGTGAGCAGCAGGGTGATGCTGCCTTGCTCCTGGCTCTGAGTGAGTGCCCTTGGGACGGGCTGTGCCTTCCTGCAGCTGCAATGTGTCCCAGGTGTCTCACAGCTCTGCAGTGGATGCCCCGAAAAGTGTCTGGGGACAGGGAGGCAAGAGTGATGCTTGCCTGTGTCCCAGGTGATCCCAGGGCTCTGCTTGAGGGCTGCCTGCTTCATGTGCTCCCTGTGCCCACTTGCAGGTGTTTGATGAGCTGGACAGGATCGGCAGGTCGCTGGCAGAAGAAGCCCAGGACGGAGGCTTTCCAGTCCACGACGGAAAAGGAGACATCCGCAAATGCCCTTACTATGCGGACAAGCTGGGTAGGTGTGGCATGGGAGGGCAGCCGTGGGGGTGTGGCACAGGACTGGCAGTGCTGACAGTGCTTTGTGTCCTGCAGGCACGGTGAGCCCCGGCTGCCCCTTCCACGCTGCGCTGGGCCTGGCCAGGCAGCCCATGGTGCAGCTGGTGCTGGCAGCCTGCATGGCCCTGGCGGCGGGAGCTGCAGCCTGGTACATCCTGTGAGGGCACGGCGTGCCTCTGCCTGGGGGCAAGGGGAGAGATGTGCCCTGCCCGTTTTCTGACCTTTCCCTTGCTGGTGGTGAGTTGGCTGCAGAGTGGGAGTAAGGAAATAAACAGGAATCCTGTGGGACTGTCCAAGGCTCCTTGCACACCGCTGTAACACAATGTCTTTAGCTGACTAGTGCACAGGACTGGTCAGTGCCAGGGGGTGAGGACTCCGCTGCAGCGCTGCCCTGCCCAGGCCGGGGCAGCTTTTAAGGCCAGAGATGTCCTGTCCTGTCCTGGCAAAGGCTTCACATGCTTGGCTTTTCATCTCCATCACTGAAGCAGTGTCTGGAGGGGGTTTCCTGCCCTGGGTTGCATTCGCAGAATGTCATCAGCCTTTCAAACGACGAGCACTTGCTTTCCTACCCTGAGAAGCTGAGGCTGTGCCATGGGGCTGTTAGCTCAGAGGAGTGCCCTGTTTGGTGCAATGTCCTGGAACCAAGTCTGATTCCGGTTGCAGGGAGCTCCCTGGAGATGGGGGCAGGACCATGGTCAGGTATGGAAGTGACAAACGTGTATTGTGCAACTTTGGGGTTGAGGGTTGGTTGGTTATTTTTCTTGAAGCCTTGACTGGAATAAAAAGTTGCAATGCTGTAGCTGGGGAAAGCCAAAAGCATTTAATTGTGAAAATGGGGAGGCTGGGGAGAGGGTTAAGGGGGAGAAAGGGAATGCAGTCCCACACTGTTTCACTTGTCTCTGATTCATGCAGTCCCTGAGAAGCTCCTGCCCTAGCACGCCACTATCCCTGCTATTTCCCCTGGGGTTTCCATGTGGAGAGGCTCAGTGCCCTGCTCAGAGGACACAGCCAGGTGCTGTTAGGGCTTGGGGCTTTCCTGTGTTGAGGGGTTTCCTGGTATGTTAAAGAAGCTGCTGCTCTTCTTCCCATGCTTGGTACCACTGTACCCCCACCCTGCCCTCATCCTCAGCTCTCCTGCAGACAGATCTGCTGTGAATTCAGAGCAGGAGAGAAGAAAAGATGCACACGAGTTCAGGGTCTGTTTATTTATTTACATAAAAACACTGACTAGTGCCACAGTTCCACCCCTGAGCAAACAGCAGCTGCCTGTGCAGGCCAGGCTGTGCTTGCAGACCTGTGTGCTGAGAGCCCTCCCCACTTCGCTCTGGGAGCTGCAGGGGCAGGGGAGGGAGAAGCAGTCCCCAGAGGCTGAACTTGGCTCCCAGGTCCTCTTGCCCCTGCAGCAGGAGTGCTGCTGGCAGCTCCTGTCGCTGCCTGCTTGCCCCTTCCTTCTGCCCCACACGAGTGAGTTAAAAATAACCCCCTACCCCACATGCAAGGAGGACCCCGCAGCCCCCGCCGGGCCCGGGGCGGCTCCGGAGCTGCGGCCTGGTAACAAACTCCTCTACTCTACGTGCCGGGCAGCCAGGACATGCCGGGAGCGGTTTCGGCTCTCAGGTTGCCATGGGGGCGAGGGCTGCTCGGGGCTGTCCCTGCCCCCAGAGCCGCGCAGGGGCCGGGAGGAGGCGCATGCAGCTGGAGTGGCCGCCGGGCAGGACGGAGGTGCTGATAAGGGTGCGGTGCTGCTGCCGGGCCCCTCTCCGTGCTGAGAGGCAGCTCTGCCTCCCCTCGGGAGGGGGCTCTGAACCACACGGAAACCTGGTGTGTGGCACTGCCCTGTCTCCTTGTCACCGAGCCCCTTCCTGAACGTGCCACGAAGGCCGTGCTGCATCCCCTGAGGGCGCCATGGGCTGCTTGGGTCCCCTCCTGGGCTCCTGTCCCAGCACATCCCTGCAGCCGGCCACCCCCTGCACTGTGGGACCGGGGTGGGCACCTCCAGCAGCTGCTGCTCTTCCCAGGGTTGCCCAGGTGCGAGAGGCCTCGCTAACACCCTGGAGCGTGATGGGGTGCAGAGTGACGCCCCCCACTCCTGTGCTCTGCAGGGCAGCCCCCACATGGGGGGCTTGACCTACCTCCCCTATGCACCAGTGCCACCAATCCAACTATTCCCAGTGAGGAGCAGAGCCGGGGGCAGGTGGTGGCAGCTCTGGGAGGGAGCCGGGATAACACACAGACAGCACCGGCGGGGGAAGCGAGGGCGATGGACGCGCGCAGACGGGCGGAGCGGGGGCGGGGCCGGTGCACTCCAGCGGCTCCGGGCGCCGTTAGCACATGCGCTTGTACGTGTAGATGTAGGCCTTGCAGTTGGGGCACGTGTGCGTCACGTCCTTGAAGTCATCGAACAGGCAGGGGATCAGGCAGCAGCAGAGATCACACCTGGAGCACAGGGAGAGGCAGAGACTGAGCTGGGGCAGCCCCTGGACGTGGGGCCGTGGGCAAGAGATGTAATTGTAGGGGCTGTCACCCCAGGAACCCCTGTGCTGCTCCAGTGCCACCTCTGTGCCGAGGTCCCCACCGTGCCCAACAGCTCAGCCAAGACCACCAGCACTGGGGCTCCCCAGGACCACACTGAGCACCCAACACGAGGCCCCAGCACTCCTTGCAGCACCTACCCCACAAAGCAGCAGAAGAAGCCAAGAAGGAAGCTCATGAGCCCAATCTCGTAGGAGATCTTGGTGGTGATGGCTTGCTGGCAGTGGGGACACACGGTCTGCACGGGGGCACCCTGGAAGATCTCTCCCTGCAGCACCGTGACCGTGGTGGCGGCTCCGGGCGGGACGAGCACGGTGGCCGTGTGGCCGCCAGGAGAGGGGTAGGGGCCTGGGGCAGGGTAGTAGCCCATGGGGGGGTGAGGGCCTGGGGGTGGGTAGTATCCTGCTGTGAATGAGAAACACCAAGTGAGCACCTTGGGACGTGGCAGGAGAGGCCAGATCCTTACTGGGGAGGCCCCCACCCTGCTGCTACACCAGGGTGGTGTTGGGGTACAGACTTGGGGCCAGCCCTGCTGCAGGCACTGTGCCCCCCAGCCCATCCCGAGGAGCCTCGCTGCAAGCTCCAGATGGCAGCCAAAAGCCCCTCTTGTGTCCCCCCACTCTCCAGGAAACGTCCTGCTGCCAGCCCCCACCCCCTGTGTGCCCCAAGCCCTTGCAGGACTCACCTGGTGGCACATAGGGCCCAGAGCCATCCGTGGGCATGTGGGGGGGCACGAACCCCGGCTGCGAGGGTGGCTCATATGGGGGGGGTCCGAACTCAGGAGGGGGGATGGGAACCCCCTGGGGCTGTCCCACCACTGGGGTGACACCCTCTGAAAGGAAACACAGTCAGCAGTCAAGGAGGAGGAGAACTGAGGGGAAATGTCCTGGCCGTGTGCTCGGGGTATCAACCCTGACAGGGAAGGGAGACAGGAGGTGAGGGGCACCCCCTTAAGCTGCATCTTTGAACCATGAGAAACCCAAATTCACCCCACAGCAGGGACCAGTGCCAGGCTTTGAGCTGGGAGTGCTTCCTGCTCCTGTCATTGCCCCTAGGACCCCTCCTGCCTCCCCCAAGGGTGACATGGGGACAGATGGAGCCAGGCGCTGCACCACCCTCCCCAGGCCGTGGAGGGGAGGCCACAGCCAGGCCAGTCCCTGGAAGCCACACTTGGTGGGTGCTGTGTGCTTGGCAGTGTCCCCCCCGAGCAGCTGGGACACCCCCGTACCTGGTGCCGAGGGTGGGCCGTGCTTCTCTTCGATCAGCGGCGCCGAGGGGCCCCCCGGGTAGGGTGGGGGTGGGTCACTGGACATGGCTCCAGGCAGCCCTGCAGGGACAGCAGCCTTTAGGTGACACCAGCCTCTGGTGCCACAGGCACGTGGAGGTGGCACGGTGCTTGGGGACAAGGTGACAGGTAACGGAGGAGGCCAGAGCTGGTGCCACCACTGCACCAGCCTCAGCTTCCCCCCCGGGGCAGAACCAGGGGTCTGGCCCCAAAGCTGGACAGGCTCTGACCAGACAGCAGCTCCAAGGTGTAAAACCTTCCTGCCAGCTCCACAGGGCTCCCCTGCAAAGCCCACCTGGTGCATAGCAGCTCACCAGGGCAGCTCTGGGCTGCATGGCCACACTCCAGGGCAGTCCTGGGCTGGAACGTGCTGTGCCAAGAGCCTTGGCTGCATCCTCGGGGTACCAAAGATGGGGAAGAGCTGCCCACAGCCCCCCACCTCCACCCCAGTGACACAGTGCTGTGCTCTGAGGAATGGCAGAACCCCCATCCTGAGCCTGAAGCACAGACCCCAGCACAGAGGGTGCAAACCTACAGAGCATTTCTAAATACATCTCTAAACCCAGTGAGGTAAGGCAAGACCATCTTGAACATCTGGAGCTGTTATTTTACATGGGGAGAATTTACCTGTCCTCTTCCCCGCAGCAACAGCTCAGAGGCCTTGACAGCTGAGAGAAGCAGCTCCTCTGAGCAGAGCAGTTTGGAAGGCAGCTTCTTCCACTGATCTGTGTAAAAGGAGACAGCAAGTGAATCAGAGATGGAAAGGAGCCACAGCTGCAGCACAGTCCTGGCTGCCACACCAAACCCCTTCTCTGCCCTGGGCAGGAGCCTCCCATGTGCCCCCTCAATGGCAGGCATGAGGCTCTGTGTCCTTGGCACGTGGCAAAGCCCCACTGACCCTCCCCGAGATCCAAGGAAGTGCCACGACATCGAGAAACCTGATTTCCACTGGCTCAGTTATAGCTGGTAGGATGTGACTAAATTGGGAAATACAAGTGAGAGGCTGCTCACTCAGTGCTTGGGACAGCTGCCATCAGGCATGGGACAGGGTGACATTGCTGTCAGAGCCCAGGGAGCAGTGCTGGGAGGTCCATCCTTCACCCCAACGGGCCAGGAGCAAATGTGACTCTGCTTGTCCCATTTGCTGGCACCAGTGCCACGTGCTGGGCAGGCAGCCCAGGGCACACCAACCTCCCCAGCACAGCACAGCCTGCACAGGCACCAGGCCAGGCAGTGCTGCCCCAGCCCTGCATTGCAGCTGTGCCCACAGGGGTGCCCGTGGGGCTCAGCCACCTCCACCTGCAGCTGCCAGGTCAAGCAGAGCCAAAGACTCGGCAAGCAAGGCAGGAAGACCCATCCCTTCCTCACCTGCAGGGCTTTGCTTTATTCTGCTCCCTTCTTCCTAGTTCACGCCCCCTGCCACTGAGCAGCCTCCTGCAAGGTAGCAGGAAATTTAATCAGTCCCTGGAGGAGCACCAGCACCTGTGGCTGCTCAAGGAGGAGCACGCTGATCCCCCCAGGAGCTGAGCAGATTCCTGACAGACACAAGGTCTCCCCCAGGATATCCAGATTTCCTGACCAGAATTTCTCCCCCAAGGCCTGAAGTGGTGTTGCAGCCACACAGCTTCAAAGGGTAACACAGGGGCAGCTGGGGGTCATCTTCCTCCTGCTTCTCACTCCAGTTTCTTCCTTAAGAGCCCAGGGAAGCAGAGTTGCCATGGCACAGAGCGTTTCCAGGCACACAGCAGAGCCTGCCTTCTCCTTCAGTGACCTACAAAGCCACAAACTGGGCCGTGCTCCTTTTAGCTCACTGGGGACGTGAAGAAAAGGAGGATTTATTCTTTTCCAAGTAGCCAACCCTGCATATCCAGGAGCCTCAGACCTTCCTGTCCCCATGCCTGAAGGGGTTCTGGATGAGCCTA
This sequence comes from Cettia cetti, assembly GCA_013401135.1. Classification (NCBI taxonomy): domain Eukaryota; kingdom Metazoa; phylum Chordata; class Aves; order Passeriformes; family Sylviidae; genus Cettia; species Cettia cetti. The sequence continues at coordinate 13,936 of VZUI01053268.1, forward strand.
GCCCAACTGGGGCATCCCAGAGTCCTTACCTGGGGACACCAGCCGGCCAAGGAGCTTTCCTTGCCTCCATGGGCCAACTGTGCTTACAGCTTTTCTAACATAATAGATCTCCTCCCATTCCCACTCAGATGCTGCTTTCCCACAATAATCTTTCAACACTCCCCAGCCTCACTCCCCCCCATCAAAGCAGCTGGCAAGAAAATGCAGGAGAGGAGGAGTCCTCCACCAGCAGCCATCAGATGAAGCAAGAGCCCAGGGGTGATGCAGCCATTAACAATGCCACCCTGCCCAGGGGGGAATGGCACCACGAGGGTGACAGCCCTGCGTGGGATGAAGGAAGCTGGGGGATGCAGGGCCATTCTGCTCAGACTTGGCAGGCTCAGTTGTTCCTAATGCAATATTCTGCTTATTAAAAGAGATCTGTAAAGAGCAAGATGTTGGCTGTGTGCCCTTCCCAGGAGGAAAAGAAAGCCTGTTGCTTTTAAGCCTCTTAGAAGCTGTTTCTCTCCTGTGCTTTCTTTCATCTTAATGTGAGCAGCACAAAACCTGGCCCATTTCTGACAGAGAGCTCTGTGGGCAACCAGAGGGCACTTGGCTTCCCCTTGGCACTGGGCAGGAACTGCCCCAGAGCATCCCTCACACCCTGGCACTGACAGCCCTGCAGTATTCCAAAATTACCAGGTTTAAGTTCAAGATCTGATGGAATCACCAATGCCTTGTGCAGGTCCTTTGGAGCAAGGACACACTGCAAGATCCTGAGACTCAAAAGGAGCTGGTTATCATAGAAGGATGGAGAGAGGAGAGGCTATTTCCAGCTACAAATGCAGATTAGCTCTTCTCAACTGGAAGAACAGCTTTTACTGGTTTCCTCTGCAAACTAACTACAGAGGATAAATCCACTATGGGAGTAGAATCATTACAAGCAATCCTTCAGTTAAACGCAGAAGATAGGCAAAGGACCCCCATGCCCCCAGGGAACTGATATTTATTAAAGAAAATGAAAAAGAAAAGATTCTTTTAACCTGCTGGGGCACAGTAGCGTGACAGACACAGCCAGGAGAGCACAGCTCCATCACAGCCTCCAAGCAGAAAGGGCTTGGCCCACCCTGGCTATGGCTCAACCCACGTGTCCTCCCCTGGCTCTGTGCTCCCTGATCTCATTCCAGGCAGCTCTTGGGTGAGAAGATGGCAACAGATTTCTCAGTCCCCAGCTGAGATCAGAGGTGTAACTCCCAGCCCTACGAGGTCTGTCTGAGGCTTCTCACACAGCGAGCACAGCCAAGGTGCCGTGGGCAGCACACAGCCTGTGCAAACACAAAGCTTCCTAATCCGCTCCTTCCTGTGCTCAGCAGCTCCCAATCCAGTTAATGAGGGATTGTGCAGTCCTAGAACGGTTTGGTTTGAAAGGACCTTAAAGCCCATCTCATTACAGCACCCCCTGCCACGGGCAGGGACAACTTCCACTGCCCCAGGTGGCTCCAAGCCCCATCCAGCCTGGCCTCGGGCACTGCCAGGGATCCAGGGGCAGCCACAGCTGCTCTGGGCACCCTGTGCCAGGGCCTGCCGCCCTCACAGGGAAGAATTTCTTCCCAATTTCCAATCTAACCTTGCCCTTTGGCAGTGGGAAGCCATTTCCCCTTGCCCTGTCATTCCAGGCCCTTGTCCAGAGGGCATTGATCAACACCCCAAAGCCCCTGGTTCCCATTACTGACAAGTTCAAAACTGATACAAAGCAACTTTGTATCAGAGGAGCTGTATCAGAGGATGAGAGGAGCTGATGTGTCAGGGTCCAGAGTCCCATGCTGGCTGTATTTCCCTCTGTTACATCACTGCAGAAACAGTTTGGGATTCAAACATAGCAAGAGAAAAGGTCTGCACACCCCACCTGCTTTCCAAACAGATAAGGTGGGCAGCACTCATCAAAAACAACTGGGGTGCAGTGGGATCAGGGAATAGCGTGCCACCAGAACAGGTCCTAACACCATTAAATAGATAATGCCACAAAGAGGACAGACAGAGTTAATTCAGATTTGGTCTGCTAATGCCATTCTTCCCTGGCAGCAGCTGCTTGTGCTTCAAGCTGCTTCCTCCCGGATGAGACCTCCACGGGTGAGACAAACCTGGCAAGAGCAGAGCAGATGCTGGCAGGCCCAACTCACGTGCCAGCCCTGATGGTGCAGCGCTGGCCCCACAGCTCTGAGTCAGCCTCACAGCACCACTGAGATCCATCCCACAGGCTGAAACAGCCTGTGCTGTCCCTGCTCCTGCTGCACTTATTACTGAGATGCACAGCAATTCAGCTTTGTTTCCTCCATGGGAGCAGTGGCTCCAGCCACTGAGACAGGAAGCAGCATTTGTTCACACTCAACCCCACATTCAGTGACATTGACACTTCAAAAGCTGCTGCTGCTCATTTTTGGAGCTCTTCCTCCATAAAAAGACTTCCAATATTTGAAAAAATAAAAAACCCCACACTAAAATACAATGAATAAATAAGAGAAAATGTATGAGCCCTTTCAGCTTCACCACACATCAAAGAGATGCAGATTCCAGCTGCCAGGCTTTTGGAAATACAGCTTTAAAAGCCAAGAGCCCTGAGAATGCTGGGCCCTTACTAAGCCCAGCACCCTTCCCTTAGAAATAGGAACAGCATTGTGGCCAACACAAACCACTTTTCCTGGCCCCAGGAAAGGTACCTGTGTGCCACAGGCTATGTCCTCCAGAAACTGGGAAATGCTGAGACTAGGAGGGTATAGGCACAAAAGGCTGATCAGATGCTGGCAAAATCTCACTTGAGCCAAAGCCTGTTACACCTCAACAGGAGCTTCAGGGGCAGCGAGGAGGGAGAGCCGAGCAGGGTGAGCTGAGGGGGACAGAGCCCTGGCTGTGGCAAACCCAACCCCAGTCCCAATCGCCCTCCTCCACAATGGCATTTCCGAAGGGCACCTCCAAAGCCAGCCTGGAGCTGCATGTTCCCGTGCCACAGCCCTGCCTGGGGCCCACAGGGGCGCTGCCCTCTGCCCGTGCTGTGCCCGGGGCTCACGGGGCTTTGCCCTCCCCACGCGTGCCCGCTCGCAGTTCGCAGGGACGTGCTCCGCTCCCACCACGCGCTCCCACCGGCCAGCTCTTACCTCCAAAGGAAAGGCAGCACAAACCTCTGCTGAACGAGCACTATCAGTGGTTATTTCTGCCTGGGTTTTATGCAGAACAACAAAAAGATGTTTTCCCTGCAAACGAGCCGAAGCTCCCCCTCAGCTTTGCCTCTTCCCATGTGCATTTGCTGCCCCCAGCCTGCACACAACCTCCCTGGAACCAGGAGGGAGGAATAAACAGCACAGAGTGCTTCAGCCTCCTTCAGAGAGAAGGATGTGCTTGGCAATTCTTGACCATGTACCCGCTCCTTTACCCTTGTGCTGTTAACCTTGGCAGCACCTCCTCAACTCCTCATCCTGGTCTTGGAGCAGGCAGCAAGAGGGCGCATGCCTGCAGTGCTCTGCAAGGCACCGATGGAAACAGAAACCCAAGTGAAGGACTGAAGGAAAGGTCTGTTCTTTTTCTGAGCAACTCAGCTGTATTTTCCCAAGTCCAAGTCACTGCCAGGGAGCATAAACCCACTGTTCAGGAAAAGCCAGGCTGCTCCCAGAACAGATTTCTTCCACACTTCTGCACTAAGATTTCAGCTGCAGAAAACTGCTTCTTCCAGGAGGGTCAGGCTGTTCCTTCAGTGTGGGCACAGAAAGCTCAGCTGGCAAGGCAGGCCAGCAGCTCTCCTCCAAAACAGAGGAATGCTTGGAGAAGAAGGTTTTCCATCATTCGAACCAGGTATGTCAGACAGCCAAAGCTCCCTGCTCTGCTCTCCAGTATGTGAATCTCTGGAGCAGCTTCCCCATTGCAGTCGTTTACCTGGGGACCTTGGACATAACATTTGACCTTCTCTGTGCCACCATCACCCAGCAGACAAATCACCTCAGAGCAGGACCCTCGCTGGCAGCCAGGTGCTGTATCCAAGGCAAGATTTCTCAGGGCATTAAATCCAAAGCACAATCAGATAATCTCCAAGCCCAGCCCCGGCTCAGCTGTCCTTGGCCAGAGATTCAAATTACCACTTCCAGCAGCTCCACTGCACGGATATCAGGAAAACCAGACACAAAATCCTCCCTGCTTAAGACAAGGCGGCTTTATCTGCAACACCCACAAAGGGTTACGTGCAGGAGGAGCTCGTGCAGGACCTGCTGCTGCCTCTGGGATTCTCTCCAGTGCAATTCGCCTCCGGATGGGCTGACCAAGCTCTTGGCTCCTCACGCTGGGGCTGCAGAAACAGCCTTGCCAGGACCTGCTTAACCTGAATATTTAAAGAAAAACCGGCCAAAATGAAAAGAACAAACTGAGGTAGCTCGTGCTCTCTGCTGTTGGCTCCCAGCACAGGGCTGGGGGAAGCGCCACGTGCGGGCAGAGCCCACGGTGACAATCCAGGAGCCAGGAGGGGCTGAAAGGGAGGAGGGGTCACAACCCCACACTTCAAAACTGCACCCCAGCCCTTCCATGTGTCAGGACACTGGGGAGAGTTGAGGTGTACACAGAGCACTCTGCACCACCAGGGCAGCTGAATTTGGCCTCCAAAAGCCAGTTTTCTGAACACGGAGCAAGCAGGGGGCACATTGCAGCCAGGCTGCCCCACGGGCTGCCACCGGCCCTGGAAAACCCACTCTCCCACTCAGGAGGTGCTCACTGTTCAGACCCTTCCAGCAGGTGGCCTGGCCTCACTGGAGAAGACAGGCTGCAAAACACCAGGTGTGCTCATGGATGTGATTAAAATAACACTAAAGATAAAGCTGAGCTCCTCTGCACCCTACCAGTGTGCTCCAGAGAGATGAGAAAAGGAGGGTGCTGCAAGCCAAATCCCTGGGGAAGCAGAGAGCTTTTCCATGAGACTTTCACTGCAGCTCACAAAGAATCCAAGCTAACACTTGATAACATCCATGGGAAAGCATCCAGTGATAGCAGCAGCTGTTGCCTCCAGTCCTCTGTATCTACTTAATTTTCCCCCTGAGAGGATACATCCTGCATTACATCATCCCTTTGATATCTGTTAATAATGGTGATTATTAACAACCTGCCAGAATCTCAACATCTACTCCAACACTGTGTTTTAATGTAGCATCAAACACAACTGTGCCAAGAATAGCTGTTCACTTAAACAAGCAAACAAAAATACCCCAGCTCAAGAAGCTTAACAGTGAGCAGAAGCCTCAGGAGGTCGGGAGAAGCTCCACAGCTCTTAAGCACAGCCACAGATCCGAGCTCACCTCTGACAGAAGCCCAGAACAGAGGCTTAAGGATGAGTTAGGAAGGGATCAAAGGCAGAACTGTCAGTCCCTCCCACTCCCAGCACTCATGGTTTTGGAGACTGGGCAGTCTGGAGGCTCTCCATGGAGCACCCCAGGTCATCCCCAGTCACCAAGCACTGCTCTTCAGTTACCTACACAAAAAAGCATCTCCTGCCATCAGCATCTGCTGCCTCCCATTTGGGGGACAGCAGCACAAAGAAGGTGAATATACAATGAGTACCCACTGTGTCTCACAGCAAAGCCTAGGGTTTTATAGATTCCCTTTCCAACACCAAATTAAAAATATTTTATTTCTTTAAGCACTCACTCTTTCATTTCTCCTTCCTTCTATAGAATTTTTTGAGAGAAAGTCAAATAACACAGCTACATCACTGCTGAATCAAACTGAGTACATGTGTGACGTCCATTAAATGACACAGTGAGCTCCAAGGGAGGAGGAAATTAGAATCAGAGATGATCAGCACTTTTCCATTTTAGTTTCAGAATTAATCAGAGCCCAAGAGCATATTCAGAATTCCCTTGGAGATTCTGCAACACAATGAAATAATTTTGAATTACACTGGTGGTGATTCCAGATCCATTTTCAAGTGCTGTACGAGACATATGCCACGGCACTGATGTTTCCTTACCCAAGGAGAGCTCCAGCTTGCTGTAGGCCTGGCTCCAGTCTCCAGCATTAGCATTTCCCATGCTCACAGACCCCCCTGCCTCGGCGCCAGAGAAGCTGCTGACATTCACATTTAACCAGTGCAATGTCACCTTGCACGTTTTTTGAGGACCAGTGCAAAGTGCTCTGTGTCACTCGGTTTTATGTAAGGCCAAGGCTCACTCTTTGCAGAGGAGTGTGCTCTGGGGTTCAGCAGGATCTTGTGTGTAAGATCTGAGATCTCTCCTGAGTCCCACTGCCAGCAAGGAGGACCCACACACATCCCAAGATGGGCACTGGAGGAACGTTTCCATGCTGAGGCCATTCATGTTAACGCTCTCACTTTCTTGCTCCCACAGAACTTCCCAGTTCCAGACTGGGACCTCTCTTGGGAGTTACCCAGGGCCACCAGCGTGGGGCTGGATTGTCCCATGGCATTTGGACAGGAGGAGGGTACCTGGCACTGCCCTGCTCGCAGGCCCAGCTCATTTGGGCTGCTCAAAGACAGATGATAATGTCCCAGAGGAGAAAACCCTCAACAGCCACTGAGTGTGCTGGGCACCCCCAAGTTACACAGAGCTCCTGCCATCCCCAATTATTCCTCCAATTCCCATCAGACTTGGCTAGTCCACATTGGCTTCCAGGTCCAATAAAGTCATTTTCACTCCAGGCATGACTGTGGTTTCAAGTTGCAGCACCAGTTCCTGCCAACTCCTCCATAACCCCTTCCCCAATGCTCCTACTGGCAATCTAGGGCAGAGCTGGACTCCAGGCAGCCCCAACACACAGAACACCCCTCCCCAGGTCCCTGCTCTGGGCTCTTCCAAACCCTTTCTCTCTCACAGCAACACCTCCCTGCTTTGCTGCTCCACAAAAAGCATCGCTGGTCAGGGGCTTTGGAACAGTCCCGAGGCCGGGTCACTGCTCCCACAGCAGAGGATGGGACAGGGAAGATTCCAGCCCATAATAGCAGGATGCCCTCAGGGCAGGTAAATAGCTCAGCCGCTCAAATCCTCTCCTGAGCCTGAGGAAGAGGAGCAGCTGCCACAGTTATGACACTAAACCGGCTGGGAACTGTTCTCTCTCACATCAGAACAGCCCAGCAGGCAGCTCCAAACTGAGCCCCCACCACACTAAACCACCCTCAATCACGGCCAGGAGAGTCTGAAAGGCTGAATTACACCCCCTGTGACAGCCACGAGCTCTGGGGGAGACCTCCGTCCCAAAACACAAATATGTCCAGATGCCATCCCTGTGGAAGGCCTGCAAAAGCCCAGGGGAAGAGCTGGTATTTAACACCAGTGGAAAGGGTGTCAAGGCCCCGCTTGCTCAAAGAGCACGTGAAGATTTTGGAGGAGCTGAGTGGTCCCAGCAGCGTGGGTGGGAAGGACAAGCTGAGGCTTCAGCACGGGCCCAGCCTCCTGCAAGCACTTCCTGATATAGCACAAAGCAGAATAAAGGCATTAAGTTAATTAGGAGACAAACCCAAGACGCCTCTAAGAAAAGCAGCATGCACACACCAGCAGCAGCTTTTTATCCAGTGCTCAGCTAAAAACACAAGCCCAGAAGAGTGGGCAGCAGCCAAAACCCCATCCCCACTGCACTCCTCTACTCCATATTCCAGGCTTTATCCTCCCCTTCTGCCATGAGCTGGGTGACTGGGACCCCTGAGGACCTCAAAGCATCCCAGGTTGGAGTCACTGCAGCAGGGGTACAGCTTTGCCTCTAGTCCACGACTTCCTCCCAAAACGGAGCCACCTTGAATCCCACGGGTTCCTTTCCCTCCTTTAAAAGGGTGCCATGCTTCTCATTTGGAGAAATAATCAATAAAATCTAACAGGCTGCTTTTCATTCATCCCCAGCCAGAAATCTAATCTCCTGTTAACAGCACAGCCCTGAACACATCATTTATCTGCTGCGGGTACCAGCACACGCAGATTTTACAGCTGTACAGAGTGGGGCTGCCTGCATCACAACGACTAATTTATTCTCAGAAAGGCTAATTTAATCTGGCAGTGAATGTTCTCAAAGCCTCCTCACACAGAGCAGCTTTTCTCTTGGTTGGCTTAACAACAATACAGCCTATCCAAAAACGTGGAGGGATGCTAAGGAAGAATACTGCCCCTGTGTTTTGAGCCCTGTAGTCTGAGAAATTTCTCTAGGTAACTACAGGCTTTGAGAAAACATAGAGTCCCTCTGGTTTTTCAAAAAGCCAACTGTATTTACAAGGCAAAATATACAACAGTTTAGGCTATTTGCCCCTCACGTACAACTGTGTCTTGACAGAAGAGTTGGGCTCTTAATTAAACTACAACCCAGCAAAGGTTTCTTAGTATTAGACAACACATTCACTTCCAACTGCACATCAGGAGCAGCAGCCAGCACACCTGGCCTGGGAGCGCTCCCTGCCACAGCAGGTGACTCTCCCCAGCCCACACTACAGAGGAATAAACTTCAGAACAAATCCAAAAGATTTTTGTTTAAAAAGGCTGGGTAACTGCACCATGAAGTGTTTCAGAGGGAGCATCCTTCAGCTTCCCAGCCTCTGCATCTGCAGGAGGGGCAATTAATAAACCATCAGAAATGGTTTTGTGTTTTTAAATTCTAGGTGGTATTTTCCCTTTACTTGTGACAGTACACACAAAGGCAGTGTGTACCCACAGCCAGGCTGAGCTACCTGAGCCGCCATGGACATGGTACCACGTGCTGGTCCTCACCTGGATCCATCTACCCCTTGCCCAGGAGATCACTGGAGAGCCAAGCACAGCTCCCTGGGGTCAGAGGGGCTACAGCAAAGCAGATTTAAGCTTTACAATGGACAGAGCTGGAGCAGTCTAACACGCCATGCTCAGGATTGTCACCACCATCCTGCTGGGAAAGAAAAGCTGCTGCTGTGCAAGCCTGGATCATGTCTGAGAGGGCTCCTTTGCTACAAGGGCAAAAACATGGCCCAGATGACATCCAGCAATTTAGTACGATTCAGTAATGTGAGAAAAAGGCAAAAATCAGAGGGAAGCAGAGCATTTACGCAGGCCACAGAAGAAATTGAGAAGAAAACAACACAACACTGCCCTTGTTCCTATCTGTCAGGAATTGCTGTCCCAAGAATAGCCTATTCAGAAACCAGGAAACTCAGAGAGCGGCAGGGAAGGGCTGAGTCATGGCCATTTGGAAAAAAAAAGAAACAACCCACAACAAACCAGCCCAAAAGGGAAGGAGAAAAAACATGGGACAGCAGCTGTTCTGGGTCTTGGAGATATGAACAAGTCAATCCAGAACATATTAGTCAATCTTTATTTTCAAAAGCTCTGCAAACAAATGGTACTGCCATAAAATGCAGCTGACCCTCCCTCTGCTTGTGGGAAGCAAATTGCTGTACCAGGAAAAGCTGCTGGTGCTTCCCAGCACCAGCCCCTGGCTACAACACCCCCTCGGCCACCCACGGCTGCCAGGACACAAACACTCCCAGTCAGTGCCCTGCTTTCTGTCCCTCTGCAGCATTAGCATCCAAATATCCCAAAGATTTACAGGCTGGGTAAGTGCTTTCCCTTTGGAAAAGCATCCATCTCAGGGATGCTATTAGCAGAGGGGGAGGAGCCATTTCCCTTCCCCACAGAGGAAGGTAAAACACGACTTGGACGGGCTTCCCACAACTCCGTGAACAGATTGAATGGATGAGCCCAAGCCAAGCGCTCCCATCGCACATCCAGCCTCAGCACTGCCTGTCTGGCCCCCAGCAAAAGTCTTCCCACATGACAATCTTTGTTCTGTGACCTAAATGAAATCAATTGTACAATAATTCTCCCCAGGACAGTAATCTCGTTCACTCACCCGGCATCTGAGAGATTTCACCTGCTCTCCAGCTGTGGGGCTCTGGGAGGAAGGGATTTCTGGGCAATGAAGGGCTAATTTTTCATACAATTCCTTGATGACCCTCACAAATCAGGGAAGAGGGAGTATCTATCTTTTCAATCAAACAGCTATGCTTCTAAACATACCTGGGAAAACACCTTTTAATTCATTTTATCTTGCCCTGTGAAGTACTGTCAGATCAAAGCTGCAGAGGGAGGAAGTGGGAAGCCCCTCAGAGCTGCTGCCTGTGGGAGTGGGTCAAGACAAAGCCAGCTGTCCCCAGACTGTGACAGATCACCTGTGCTCAAGTGTAACTGCTCACCTCCTCCCAGCTCTGGGAATGGCTGGGAAAACCACAAGCCCTTCATATGCAGACCCAACTCCAGAATGACAGCTCAAGGAAACTGTCCCAAAGCAAACAGGCTCTTGTGGTTCAAACTGTGAGTAAAATTCCTTTTCTCTGCAACCACACAATGCAAGGAGCAAATAAAGATGAAATACAGCTACAGCATGGGCTGATGTGCATGCATTACAGTAAGGTGTGATGGATGGAATTTAGGATTGTAAGACAGAATGCAGGATGGAACAGTAAGTGTGTAAACTTAAAGCAGAATATCTATTCCTAAAACATCTTCCAAAACTGTTAATAGGGAGCCAGGCTGTTAGGGCAAGGTAGGGAAGGTTTTCCTTCTAAATGCAGAGACTGGGTATCAAAGAAGGTTCAGGAACATACATAAGAGAGACAGTTTGAGGCAGTGGGACTCCCATCTCAGCACAAATACTTTATCCCAAAATGTATAGGAGAGCTGGGTAATAGTCCATATTCTTATGTATAAAGGAGGAAAGGATAGTAATGCACAGTAACCTTACTAACCACAGTAACAATGAAATATATTACTTAATTAGCACAGAAAGCCCCAGCTCAGCTCTTCATTCTCTGATGATCTCAGGTTCCATTGTGCCAAGTGGTACAAAGTCAAACATGCACTGCCAGCAGCTGCTCTGCACAGTCCCTAAGATGTTAATCACATTGCCACCTTTTGGGGCTATTTATTTTATTTTCTTACCCTAAAGGCAGGCCTGCTGAGAGAGGCCAGATTAAAGGCAGCTGCACTGAAGGGCCTCACGTGGAGATGTGCAGCATGGAGCACTTTGCTCCTGCCTCCATCCTCCACCCAGATCGATGACCAGAACAGGGCTGCTCTCACAGGGCTGTTTCTCCCCACCACAAATACACAAATTTAAGGCTGCAGCCACAAGGCAGCACAGAAAGAATGGGTGCAGAGCAAAACTGTAACAGCAGCCAAGAGTCTCCCTGAGCATTTCACGCTGGAAATAAAATCTGAGCTCCCCCTGCCTCATAGACTTTATTTGGGTGAGAAAATGGATTGTGGTTTCCTATGGCAGCTGCTCCACTTGCATTCCCTTTGATCAGAGGAGCAGAGCATGTAAAGATCTGACACTGCTCATGAAAGTGGCCCTGCTCCTCTCCAGCTGTGAGATGGATACCCAGTGCTGCTTGGGAGCAGCAGGAAAACAGCAAGGTGAACATCACATCCCAAGGCAGAAGTTGCTCATCATGTGTTTTTTGAAGGAAGGAGTGTACACAGACCTCTGTGTTTGCACACTTGTGTGCTCAGGTGCTTTGCTCTGAAACCTTCAGGACAGTTGACTGGCTCCATGCTGGAGTCCTTTGCCTGCAAAAGAGCTGCAAAATCAGGTCCTGGAGGCAAAACAACCAAAAACCTCCAGCGTTTTGCAGAACTACTGAAGTTCCCACTACAAACCATTACTGTTCTTGTATCAGGGAAAAGAGAGGAGTAGTAGTTTAAGACATCACTGACTGCTGCTAAGAGCCACCAGGCATATCAGCATCTATTTGCTGTTTCCTGACTCTCCTGCCCACCCTGTGCTCAGCAGCTCTGCATGGCCCACTCTGGGAGAACACCTTCTGAGAAGTTGGCACACCTGTCTAGAAGCTCAGATATAGTCAGTCCTGCTGCCTTTGTCATTATTTTAATCTCCATATTATACAAATGCTATTTATTGCCTCTCTGGCTCACCTGGCAGCCACCAGCCTTTCCTGGAAAGGTACAGGAAAACTGTTGCATGGTACAGAGCCCTGCTAATAGTGGCAAGAGTGAAGGAGCAGCCCACTGCAGACCCCATAAAATCCACTAGTTTAAAAAAAACTTAGTTTCTTTCAATCCAGGATATTCTCTCCTGATCTAAGCAATCATAAGAAATCAAAAGTAGGGCTTTACAATGTACCACAAACAGACATAGAACACTGAATTTCAGATTTCTCTTTACCCACAAGCAGAAAACAAGTGTTGGATCAGAGCAGCTAACAAGTTTGTGTATTTCCTTCCAAAACCACTCATCCTCATACTGGAAGATCAACAATATCCTTTAAACACATGCATTTATCTGCTAAATTCACATCTGAAAGGGAAAAAATACATTCTTTTACATGATAAAATTACTTTCATCCCTTCTTTGGTTGTGTTAGTAAGACTGGCAATACCAACACTTTTGCAGGTGCCAACACTGTGACAAAGACCCAAACTCCCCCCAAAACATACAGATATTGTGGACAGGCTTTAGTCTGGCCCCTGCCTGAACATCCCTCAGCTACAGGAGCACCTTAGCTGTGCTCCCAGGACATGTTTGGCACCTGTGCTTCATCCAGACGGAAAGCAGTGCCCATTGTGGCTTCCCATGCACAGAAAGAGCTGATTTGGAAGCAGCCTTCAAAAACATGCACATAAACCAACACCAGGTGCTGAGGGAGACATTCTCCCTCCCTTCATAACTGCAGCTGAGACAGAGCAGAACAGGAACACAAGGAAGTGAGTTACAGAACCAAATTTGAGGTGCAAGCCCTGTTGAGGGAACAAAAGAAGCTCAGCACGGTCTTCCATCTTATTAGGAAGGGTCCTGAAATCAGAGAAGCTCCCTCACTGTTCCTGTCCCTGTCACACCTGTGGCAGGATGTTTTGGTCCTCAGTAGGAACACACATCCCATTCCCAGCACCAAGCTGAGTCAGCCCTGAGCACACACGGCCACCGCAGCCCCACCACTCCGCAAGAGCAGCTGGGCAGGGCTGACCACAGTGGCTCCACTTGGGGACATCTGGGGACACTGCTCCATCCCCCTGCCCTTGTTACAGACATGAAGTCACTGCCTGCCTACCTCCAAGCTGGAATTAGCTCCTCACGTAACACCTAAGGAGAACAGAGCAGGAGCATGGCTAAACACTTCCGGGGATTTCCTGAGGCACACGGATGTCACCACAGCACTGAGACAGAGGAGCCTTTGGGAGAGGGAAGTTTTCAGCCTGTGTTTTCCACACGAGTTTGTTTAGTTCCTGAACATGAATGAATGACATACTGTGGTTATATACCACACTATGTGTATGTAATACTCACTGTAGCTTTCCCTGCTGCCTACGCTGGTCACACTCTGAAATCAGCAGGGCCCCTGCTGAAATTAAAGCCTCATTTTAAGTACTTTGGGTGAAGGAACAAACAGGAGGCTCTTGTGCATATTCCCAAAGAGTTTCTCAGAGAGTTCTACATACAGCCCAAACTCACTAGAATTATAATTTAAAACATTTCTACTTAAAATCATTGTGCCTGACCTCATGTCTACCACCTGATATTTTAGGCTCAGCCTAGAAGGTGACAACTGTCAGTCCCCTCCCCAGTTCTCACTGGTGCAAGGAGACCACCTCAAAGCAGCTTCTCCTTGGGCCAAGGGGCACAAAGCTACATTTGCAGGGACATGGAGAAGTTTAACCTTGAGCATGGCTCACATGGAGGATCCAGAGGACACTGGCATGGCAGTGTCCATCCCAGCCTGCATGTTCCCACTCCTGTACACAGCCCTGGAGCTCTCCCCAGGATCCCAACCTCATTCCTCTGTTTAGCAGCAACCACCACCCCCTGTGCTTTTCCTAAGGCAACCACACACTGCCTTACAGCTGCTACCCTTTGCCTTTCCAGTCCCCTTGGGAGGGAGAAACCAGATCTCACCATGTTAATGGTTAAAACCCCCACAGGAATGTTTATTCCTCGGTGTTTGTTGCTGTACATTAACTGAAGGAGCTCTCCTCATTTCACACTGCCAACATGCCGGTATCATCCTCATCCACCGTCATTTCTCTTCTTGCTTTTCAAGACATCTCAGCTTCTTCTGCCTCCTCTAAAACGGGCTCATCATCCCTGATCACTGGGCGAGCTAGTCTCTCCCGAGCAGGGGTAACTGGAAACACACACATTCGTTCCTCGGCCTGCTCCCTGCTCTCCCGGGATCTGTCTGGACCACATTTGCTCCTCTCCCAGCTGTGCCCTCCCCGCAGCCCCGCCGTCCTCCCCAGCCCATGACCTCGGCCGGGCAGCAGCGCTCGCCTTACACCGGGAAGTCTTTTCCCCAAGTGCGCGACCTCGCTTTCCACCCGATTAAATTTCATCCCAGCCCTCCCGTCCCAACCCTTCCCGGCACTGCCGAGGGCACAGAGCTGAAGCTTTGGAAGATTTCAGCAGTACCCTGCGACACTCCGTCAGCGTTCAAGGCCCGTCCGAGGCCAGCGCTGCCTCCCGCTCCTCTCCCGGCCCATGTCCCCATCCAGCCGCACGTCCCCGGCTCCGCAGCGAACGCTCCCGGCACGGCCGAGCACCGAGCCCTTCCCTCGGCCTGGTTCCTCCTCACAGAGCTAACCAGGGGTTGATTTCCATCCCTTTTCTTCCCAAGAGCGTAGCGCTGCTCTTCTCCTGCCTGCGTCCCCGTCTGCGCCGTGTCCCCCCAGTGCCGTGTCCTCCCGAGCTCGGTATCCCCCCTCCGGTTCTCAGTGTCCCCCATGCCTGGTGTCCCTCCCGGGGCTCGGTGTCTGTCTCCCTCCGGTACGTCCAGCCGGCCCCGCTGCGGGGAGGCCGCCGCGGCCTGTCCGGGGCTGAGGGGGCCCGGGCCTCCTGCTCGCCGCGACCCCCGGCCCCGCGGCCCCCCGGGCCCCGCACCCGATCCCCACCGCCCACGGGCACCTACCGGCTCCGGGCGGCGGCTCCGGCCCCTGGCGGCGGC
>VZUI01053269.1:0-79399 GCA_013401135.1 Cettia cetti
CTTCCCTTCCCTTCCCTTCCCTTCCCTTCCCTTCCCTTCCCTTCCCTTCCCTTCCCTTCCCTTCCCTTCCCTTTTCCTTTCCCCTCTCCATTTCCTTTGTATTAAACCAAATCTTGTTAGGTCCTCTGTTGAGATAAAACTTATTTTGAAATTAAGCTCCACCTTTTCTTTTTTTCCTCCAGTGATGTTGGTAGGAAGAGTTTTTCAGAGCACCACCCTTATTTGTTCATAAATTACATCTTCAACATCCCTACTGGGCCATATCTGGCCCACTCAGCCCTGTCAGAAGTGCTGAGGTGGTTGTGTCTCCAAACCAATAAAGCAGGAGGCAGCACTCTCTGGCTGGCAGTTCTGAGAGGCCCCTCACACGTGGTTTTCCCCAGGAAACCTCCCCTGGCTGCAATCACACTGTCCTGCACTCACAGGCTCAGGTCACTGAGTGTTTAGAGAGAGCAAAGTGCTTCATCAGTGTGAGGGGGGTGGATTGGGACAGTGCAGTCAGTTTGTAGGATGGGGGTTTAGGCAGGTGGATCCCTGCTCCCAAACAGCCTTTCCATTTTGCTCAGTCGCTCAGACCATGGGGCCAGTATCAGCCTAGGTTATGGGTTTTATTCCTGTATGGCCACTCATTGGCCTCACACCCAGCTGGAAACCTCAGGCCCTATTTCAGAGTAGATAATAAATTGATAAGATTCAACAGAACATGAAGAAACACCTAGATGTTACTGTTTTGTAGAATGGTTTGTAATTCCTGCAGATTTGTGTTAAGCTGCTGTGCTCTTATTGCTTCCTACTGTATGGGCAACATGTTTTAGCTATTCTTGCCCAGTTGAAGAGGAAGGTTGGAGGGAAATTCCATAAAATACTTTGTAACACAGAAGCCTACTTACCAATGAAGTATTTGTACAAGGAGGTTGAGATCAGAGATCTGTCATTTAATGCTTCTGGGCATTTGAATCTATGAGGAGCCCTGAGGAAGAAGCCACACACTTCTCTCAGAGGGGTTGTGCTAGGTGCTTCTGGCCCAACTGCTGCTGTCTTCATCCTGCAGACCCGTCCCAACAGGATGGATTGCCATGATCCAACAGCACCTGTTGTGTTGTCCAGTGCAGCCCAGTGTAGTCCAGGCCCAAGATTCATGAGAGGAGATACTCAAATCAATGGAAGAACAATCTAAAAATCCAGAAGCAGTTCTGTTTGATAAGCCAAACCAGCATCTTATCCTTGAGGTACTTCTTGTATGAGACATGTGAAAGTCTTTCACAACCATATGACTTTGTGCTTAGACTGTAAGTATAACAGACCTGGGCATTTTTGGCAAAATTTTAGGCAAGGCAACCCTTTCTAGTTCATTTGCACAAATGGCTATAGGCAGCCACTTCCTGTAGCAAACTGGCCAAATCCATGGAGTCCTAACTCCTGCATTCCTTAGTATCTTAAGTGCATTGACTACTTTGCTGGGATATTAACCAATTTATGTGGGGAGATTATTTGGTTGGGTGTTCTGTGGTGTGATTTTATGACTGGAAATCTGATTAATAGATCTACTCCCAAAATGATTTCACATAAGCTCATTTTGGGCTGCTGCTGCACCTTTTGCTCTCTCCCCACACCCACTTCACATAGTCCCTTCTTATGCCTTTTAAAGGACTGGCAAGTGAGCAGCTAGTATGACCTTTACTTTTTTTTTTTTTTTTTTTTTTTTTTTTTTTTTTTTTTTTTTTTTGTGAGGTTGGTTTTGAGTTGGGTCAACTCCTCTTGCTCACCAAGAGCAAGGGTGTGCATTCTGGTGTACACTCACTGTCAAACATGAGGAAGAGGGTAGAATGGAGTGACTGGGAGCATGCAAAGATGCATAGTTGTTCCTTTATAGTTATGGAGTGGATAAACTGATCAAGAAATTCCATCCAAAAAGCTGATATTGGCAATCCCCTTCAGATAGGAAACTGAATTTCCTGTAAATTTGGAATATTTTTCTGGTTGATTTGCTTTGGATCTGATAAACCCAGCATTTTTCTACTTCACCTTGCAACAAGGGCTGGGAGACTGTTGGCCTTTCTGACCACAATTTCACTCTTTCCATGAGATGACTACCCAAATTTTGCATGTGGTTTTGGTGTTGTCAGTGAGTGGTCAACATGGCCTTGACAGAGATCATTTACAAGCACAGCATTGTGTATCTTGAAGTGATCTGTGTGCAGTGGCAGGAGCTAGAGTGTTATTTATGTTTCATCTTTATTCAGGTCTATTACTGCTGAATAGTAAGTTGAAAATTGCAAGGCATTGGTGGTTTTGTACTCAGGTGAGACATGTCACATAAGCAGCATAATCCCTACTTTCTGAATTAAATTCTCATGAGACAGTAAACTCTTCTACATTTATATTCAGATAGAACTAACTTCATGAGTGACCAGTTTCAGGGTGTGGAATCTGAGGTATCATTTTTGTGACTTTAATGAAAGAGAGACAAGTTTAAGAATAAGGGGTGGCCTCAGCTATCACGTATGCATGAAGCACTTCTGTACACATGCAAAATAGTCTCCAAGCATGTACACAGTCCAGACTCACTGCTTGTCCTCTGAACATGCACATAAGGTTTGCTTTACATACCGAGGAAACCTGTGGAGCATTTAGGATCACTTCTGCACAGCAGCAGTCAGCTGTCACTTTGCATATTCACATCCTGGAGTGTGCATCCTGTGTGCCTGAAGGTGTTTGTGCCCTTAAATGACAGGTTCCAATTGTACATTTGGATATTATTTAGAGTCTAAGAATTCTTTAGGTTCAGTGTATCTTGTTATCTGGTCAGTGTTATTGATCTAACAAGGACTGTGGACCTCCATAAATCAGTCTGTGCATCACTCTGAGCATGAGAATAAGTGTATCACTGAATCATCAGGTTGTGTGGGTAGAGCAGGACAGCACTTCTGCCCTGGGTAAAGAACTAGAAGCTATTTTCAGAATGAGAATATTGTGCCAGAGCCCTATTCTAAATCAGCAATAGCAATGTTGTGCTAAAATTAGGTCTGGGAATTGCTAACTGGTGGACTGGTGTCAAAAATACTAGTAGCTCAGGGAGTGCTACTAAAAGCTTTGGGGTACAAGTGCTTGTTGTAATCAGAGCTGTGTATGGCAGGAGAGAACTAAGTTTCCTGATTTCATTAGCCTAAGATGCATAGCTTCTACAGGAGGCAGAGATAAATATTAGAATCACAGAATAGTGTGAGTTGGAATGGACCCCAAAATCTTGTAGTGCAACTCCCTTACCATTGCCAGGGGACCTTTCACTAGAACAGGTTGTTTAGAGCCCCATCCAGCCTGGCCTTGAACACTTCCAGGGATGAGTAATCCTCAGCTTCTCTGGGCAACCTGTTTCAGTGCCTCACCACCACCAATTAGATATTTCTCCCAGATATCTAATCTAAATCTGCCGTCAGCCAGTTTAAAACCATTGTCCCTTGTGCTGTCACTAGAGGCTTTGGCAAATGTCTCTTGATTATAAGCCCCCATTATATTTTGAAAGCCATGAAAAGGTCTTCCCAAAGCCTTTTCTTTTCCAGACTGGACAATGATTTTCCCCCTTTACATGGCATAAGTAAGATCCATTGCAAAGGTTTCCATTCAGTGTGTAAATGGAATATATAACAAATTTCATAAAATAGTGTAATATAAGACTTCTGTTACAATTGAAAGAAGGTAATTTTGTTGAGTGTTACAGTTGGAGCCCAACAGCATGTCTTTTCAGTCTGATTTCCAGGCCCATTAAAACTTCCAGCTGGTAGAGGGGAAGAACTTGGAGTCTACATTTCAAAAGACAAACCATGTTCTTGCCTTTATCAATAGGCACAGGAACTGTTTTCTTTCACCAAACTTAATGGAAGTTCAGTCAGCTGGAGACATTTCAAGAAGCCACAAGCCACTTCTTGTTTGCCATCATCTCTTTCAACTTTTACAAAACCTTTGTTTTCAGAGAAGTTTCCCTGTTGAGCAGATTGGCTCCAGCACTTACAAGTCTAATTACAGCCTAAAGGGTTAGGAAGATCTTTGAAGTGAAGTGTATGCTGCCATGTAGGGAGATCTGGCTGCTGATAGAAATCTGTGTAGAATAGCAAGGGGAGATATATTTCTACTAGAGTTCCAAATATTTCTGGGAATTGGGAAAATTATTATAAACAACAGAAAAAAATCCTTTTGTTACAATGCAGTAGTTGACTGAGTGTTCTGGAGGCTTCCTGAGGTCCTTGAAGCTCTTGTGTCTTTGCTCCCAATGAGTCTGGGAGGTAGAGAAAAGCTGAAAAAAGCACTCTCAATATGCTTTCTTATAAAATTTGCACTTAATCGAATATCAAAGAGCATTTAGCAGTCACTTCTACTATTATCTCTCATACCTGCCTGCTATTGGATACTAAGGTTATTTTAATGCTCTTCAGAAATTCCTGGAATTCCTCAACTTGTTTTCTGTGCAGTTGTTCTGCTGCCTGTTGGCTCAGGCAGGCTGCTGGAATGCAGCTGGCCACATGCACATCCTGGATGGTGGGTTTGATTTAGGCCCATGGGGTGATCAGGATCAGAGGTATCTTCTGTCTTGTCCTGTGTCACAGAAATGCATGTGCTCCACTAGAAAAGAACTGAAGATTTCTGCAAGCACATAATGGGCAGCAATCTCCCTCCTCTTCCTCTGCCTATCCAGGACAAGAATAAAGATCTGCTCCCTCACACCCCACAATCCAACTCAGGGTTTACAGAGCACATGCAAAGCTCTGTGTTGGCTTAGGACTGGATGTATCTCCTCTGAAGAAGCACATGTGGACTTGAAGTTTTATATGTTTGTTTCTCCCCTAACTGTAGCTTGTTCACTTCACCATAAAAACCTGACTTTGCTCTGACATGGGCAGGTTGACAGTCCTTGGCCTTTACATGTTTGCATGAAGAACCCCTCGAAATCCCAGGTAACACAGGCACAAGCCAAGGAGCAGAGGAAATTAGCCGTGTTATCAGTGCCAAGCTGATGGATGGGGAGGGAGGAGGAGAGGCACTGGTGTGATTTTATACCACCTCAGTTCAGGTGGTGCTGCTTTCTCTGTAAAGGGCAGAACAGTGACAGTCTCCACTCTCTCACTGAAACAAACCAGGAGCAATCACACCTCTCAGAGTGTAAAATTCTCCAAAGCCTTCCCTTTGCACATTCACACCAGTTTCGGTGGAATCTGTTGTTAAACTCTGTAGTTAAAAACATGCAGCTCCTGTGTGTCAATTACCTCATGAAGGAGTGCTGAGCACTTCACATTGTTATTTACAACAGCACAAAGAGCACGTCATGTTGCCTAATCAGATGTCATTGACTTGCACCCACACTGAGCTGATCTAAATAATTGCATGGTTTGCAGGACAGCAGCAGACAGGACAGAGCAGAGAGATCACTCAGTCCCATGTAGCGAGTGATTCAATGGAGCAGTGATTTATCAATTGCACTGTGCAGTAAGTCACTGCTGACTTTACTTCCTGCATTTAACAAGTTGGTCATTAACTGGGAATATAACAACTAGGTTTGGAAGATTTGTGATGTAATCATGTTTAGAATTCTGTATTCACTTCTGAAAATTCATATCGATTTTTTCATCCAGCAGGAACATTCTTTGTATGAATCTAGAAAGGAATTCTCTTTTACATAGTATGACTCGTCTGTCCAGCAGCTCTTCTGTAGACTCTGCAAAGTTCCTGTGCATATGCAGATTATTCAATACACTGTTACTAATCTTTCTCTATAGCCTTTGGTTGGAAGACACTGATGCTTTATTTGCATTTCTAGTTACTACAAACCTGTCTTCAAACACTGTTCCCTGGTTAATAGCTGTGTTGGACAGACTAGCATGGACAGTCTTGCCTTTATGGCACCTGACCTGCATTAGAGCTAAACAGTGTGGCCCTGAGCATGCTCTTCTTGGTAAAAGTGGCTAAGTCCTGTTTGTCTGTGCTGGCTCCCCCAGTAATCTGTCAGACCAGACTTTCTGTGTGGGCAGAGGACACCAAGAGCTCCAGCCTCTGTAAGGGCCGTGCCTGGTACAGTGCTCTTACCTTTGCCAGGCAGCGTTGCCCCAGCTCTAACTACAAACATGGAGTGGCAAACGAGGCATTTCTCACGTAGGCAAGGCTTGTGAAAGACCTGCAGCAGCCACTGAGGCTGATAAACCAAGCTCTCTATTTTCTGGAGAGAAAAGGAAAGGTGTTTTTTCTAGGCTGTCATGGATGAGCCTAGAAATCTCTCTGTCCCACTGTATTATCATGGGATTATTGGGATAATTACCCATTAGCAGCTGCTTAGAGAAAAAGGCAAGAAACCCAAATATCCTTCCAGTTTCATGCAATCTGCAATTATAGGAGTTTCCCTCTGAGTTTCCTACTGAGTAAAGTGGCCCTCTGAACATTCTGTCTATCTGACAGTTCTCTAAAGTTTCTTTCTAAGTTTGGAATATCTTTCAAGAGTGTTTCTTCCTCTTTCTCTAAGTTTATAATTAAATTCTGCAAACAGTGTTTCGGGGTGTGGCAGACAGGGTTGCCTAAAGTATAGCTTAGTAAATGGATGTGGATGTTGCTGAGATCCGTGATTCCCAGTCCCTGCTGGGTGGAGCGTGGTAGCTGCACATGGCAGGATCCTTGCCTGCCTCTCTGGCCCAGATTACTGTGGCTGAGGAAGTGTGACACACAAAAAAAAGGGATGTTTGTCCTCAGGCGTGGCAGTTCACAACTTACTGACTGATGTAAATGTGCCAAGAAGAGATTAACTAAAGCAAAATATGTGTTCCAGTTACTCTCATAAACTCCATTTGAGTTTGTCAGAATTTTCTCTCCCTGTTCCTTTGCCATTGTCACATAACCAACACCTGAATTTATTTCTCCCAGGTCCCAAATAGTACTGATTCTTGAGGATATTTAAAATCAGGGCCCAAAATACACTACAGTTTGGGCTGGAGGACCATACCTTGTAAGTCTGGCAACAATGCTGTTTCCTACTACAGGAAGAAGCAGATTTTGCAGGATGGAGTTTCCTTAGGGTCATAGCTCAGATTAGAACCATAGAATCATTTCAGTTGGAAAGGACCTTTAAGATCATCAAGTCCAGCTGTTACTTCAGCACTGCTAAGGCCATCACTAAACCATGTTCTCAGGTGCCACATCTACATGACTTTTAAATACCTCCAGGGATGGTGACTCCACCACTTTCCTGGGCAGCCTGTTCCAGTGCTTGAAATACAGACCTTCAAAGGATGAGGCATCATCACCAAACCTATCCTCTCATTTTCAAGTGCTACATGAACTTCCCTGGTCAACCCTCTCCAACATAAACTCAGGCCTGTCTGTAAGATCAATTATTATTAATGTTACTAATAAAACTAATTCTTCATTCTACCCAAATGGCCCTACAAAGTCTTGCAGAACAAAGCTATCAAAGGCAGATCTGCCATGAGAATCAAAACCACTGATACTCTTCTCCTGAGGAAGCTGGCCCTCAGGATAGAATTTGTGTTGCTATTTGCATGAAGTAAACAATAGTTCTGTGTTAAGCTTTTGCATCCCAATTGAAAATGGCTCTGTATGGCACAAAATGTCCTTGCAGGGACAGAAAGGGGATGAGTGAGTACCACAGGCATGAGACCTGTAAGTCACAGCACTGCCAGAGGTGCTCTGCAGTAAGAGATTAGGGTGGTGCACGAATCTGTAGGAAGCAGAGTCCATGTGTCCAAATTCTTCCCTGTCCCACCAAGGGACCCATCAGCAAGGATGCCCATCTGAGATTGCAGAGAATTTTGGAGAGAGGCAGTGGCATAGTTTAGGTTTAGGTTTGCTGAGAGCCTGAGCTCTAGCAGCCAACATGAATTCTCAGTATAAACAGTGTCCGTTCAGTTTCCTTTAACCTACTTCTGGGTTTTATATGGCTGGATTTGTCTGTCTGAAAGTTTCAGGGTTTTACCACTGTAACTTTTGCTGTTATTGAAAAAGTACTTTACCACCCTGTGTGGGAAAATCCACAGCGTTGTCAGCTCTTATCAGATTTCTTGCTCAATGAGGTCAACTGGTGTTTGGATATTGTTGTATTGTGTCTACAAAGGAACGGAAAAAGCATACAGCATCTAATCTGAAAGTAGTTGCTGTTGTAAAAGTCAGGTTGGGCATAGAAAAAAGCTGTTAAATATTTCTTTCAGAAGTCAGAAACTATTACATATCTAGAGTTTTACCTGCTCTATTTTCAACTTTTAAGAAAAAAGCAACCAGGAAGAAATTACTGCCAGGACGCAAAACCCCCATGAATTTCCCACATGAGTAGAATGTGCAAAATCTGAAGTGCTTCATTTCAGTGGCCTTATCTTTTGAATATCAGCTGTGACTGATATATATATATATATATCACTGATATATATTCATAAGGTATGTTCTAACTATTGCTAGCTAGAAACAAGTATGAGAGTAAATGTCAGCATTAGTATATTAATTACCTTTGCTTTTATGCATATGTGCATATATTTATATTGATACATTTTAAAAAGCAGTGAGTTTCCTTTGTTGGATGGTAAACTTAGGTACCCATACAGCAGATCAAATCCACCCTTAAGCAAGTGTAGTGAAGAATTATGTCTTCTTCCTCTGTCCTCACTTTAAGTCCTTTATGCAATATGGTTTGTTGCTGTACTAGATCTGCCTGGCCCTAGGAAATCACCACGTTTTCTTTTGACTGGATAATATTTCTAAAGGAATCTGAGTAATTAAGTTAATTCTGTGGCCTGAATATTAATTCTCATGATCTCAAGCAAAGAAAAAAATGACATGGAAGTCTGCACAGTGTGGGAGCAACCAGTTAACCTACAGTGTCCTAGTTACATCAGATATTTCACAAGCATGTGTGTGTAGTAGTTTCTATGGAGCTCAATTTACTACCAACCTACTACAGTCTGCTAGGGTACGACCTAATACTAATAAATCTTAGCTGTTGCACTATTTTTGTATATAAATTATTCACCTGCTCTTAGCTAATTGATTACTCAATGCTGAGCTATCACAGAGCTAAATATATCACCAAACAGAAACAGTGCAGCTGCAGGATTAAAACCAAAAACATGAGGGGAGCCTGATGGGTAGTTTACAAATATGGGTAGTTGACAAGATATGTACACAGGAATGTGGTCTGTTGTTTTGGCCCACAGTAAGGACCAGTCTGTAGCATCCACATTGTCTAAAGGTAGCTCAAATTTGGATTCAGAGATGTATCTTTTCAGTGTAGATGCACAGTTGAGATGAGAAACAACTCCTGTGTGACTTTTAGTCCTCTATTCATATTATTCCTTTCTGTAGGTGATTTAATTAATTTACCTCTCCATTAACAACTATGCTCTGGTTCTGATAATGTAGGTCAACTAATTAAGATATATAAAAATATTTCCCCAAGGTCATTTGTTTTGGGAACAATGAATGTGGGACAGTTCCTTTTATGTGAAGAGTTCAGATCATTTCAGAAGAAGCAAAATATTATAAGTGGTGACTTTGGTGGTGAAATATATTTCTAACAAAGATGCAGTCCTTCTGCTCAGAAGAACTTCCATAACAGCTGGAGCAAATCCATTTGACATTGCAACAGGCACTTGCAGTAACTTCAGTAAAGGGCACTAATTTTGGGATGGGGTGGAGTGAACTACCTAAGTCCCTTCTGCTTCTCAAAGTCACTTAGTTGGGTTTTGTTTGCAGCCATGAAATGTACTTTAAGAACAATTGTTCTTTTGAGGCATTGCTCTCATTGGGGAAAAAAAAACAAACCACAAAAAGGAGTACATGACAGAGAAATCAGAACTGTTTTCTGTATCAACCAATATATACTATATCAACTAACAACCAGTTATGTTGAAACAAGTGTTCTTACCTCCAGAATGATCTTCTATTCCACTTTAGGGGGTAAGCTACGGCTACTGACTCATTAATCAAATTTCATTTGAGCTGTTGCACAACCTCAGTTGAGAAAATTTTTTCAACTGAAAAAGGCATTTTTAGCACTGTAAGAAACAACAACAACAACAAATTCCTCTTAAATGCAATTATGTAGATGGAACGAAAGTTTCTTCTACTCAGCTACTGACATGGTGTCATTTCTTTTCATTCCATAGTACCGAGATAATTTTGAGATTTTACAATTAGACCAGTCTTAGAATTTTTTGTAATGATTTCTAATTCAAAACTGGATGTGATATTTATTGCCGATTCTGTTTCAACTGCAACAATGAGACTTTCATCATGTACTACCTACAGAGGATACCATTGCAAAAAAATACATTTTTGTTAAATTTTATTTGCATTCATAAACAGAAATGTCACAGTACTTAGAACGAGCCAGAGTGCTGGACCAGGGAGATTTTTAGCATTGTGCTCATTTTCACTCTGGCTTCCCCTAAGTCCAAGTCTATCCAATGTTGATATTTTTTCTATGTTTATGTTTCCATTACACTGCACAGAGGTTCTTTCAGTCCTTACTATTGTGTTTGAAGCCTCAGGTATTAAAAGAGCCAGTATTTTCAATTTAAGTAGCTCTCTATCTATATTAGATATATTTATAGAACTGATGGAGGTGGTTTTTTAATAATTTAATAAATTAAGTATTTTGCTCTTTCATACCCATTTCCTTCTGTTCTGACTGTTGAAAATACTCCTATTTCTTCTACTAGAAGTTTTTCATCTACTAGAACCATTTGGTTTTGTAAGACAGGTATGGAGAGGTCATGCACAAGTGTCATTTCTGCTGGTTCCACTCCTGTCATGCAGTCAGGTTTTCTGCAGCACGATAATTATGGAGCATCAGTTATGATTTATGCTGGGAGTTCTTTTCAGAAATGCTCACTGGTTTAATTCTAATTGATGGCTTCAATTTCTCTTCTGGAATAAGGCTCCTTATCAGGACAGGCACGTGTAATAGCAAATCCTGGCACAGAAACAGGATTTGTGAGTGGAGGTGAGCCAATGAGTTTGTTACAGATGGAAATAAAAATCCCGAATTAGTTTATATTGTCATCTGAGCAGGATGCACAAATAGTATCTGTGTGAGGACAAAGCAATTGAGATTTAGCCAGAGGAGATATTAATAGGTTGTGGTAATCTCTAGATAATATTCCTGCTTAGTGTTTCATTATATTTGATGGGGTTTTTTAAGGCAACACATATCACAGCAGAGAAACCATCCTACCAAAATTATTATGACAGAGACTTGGAGAATGACCTTACACCCCTGGGGAGCTTGCCAGCCATCCAGTTATATTTCTTTTTCCTTCTGTTATTAAAGAAGAAGGAAGGAGGAAGAGTTACTGAGATGAAATGGTCTGATATGTGTCTGCTTTATGGTCACTGTGGTGATGTCCTTCCTACAAGTGTGCTCTCAGTTACCCAAAGAAGCCAGCTCAGATAAATACCCACTGACAAAGTTTTGTTGCAATAAAACAATACAGTGCAGGTTAAGTTTATACTTATAGCAACAACACTGCTAATTGCTATTTTCACAGTTCAAAGTGATATAAATAGCTGCCTTTGATCTAAATAACAGCACAGGCAGGGGCTGATAGAGAAATGCATCTCTAAAAGTCAAGGGTGATAATTAATACCAGAATTTACATCAGTTTCAAGGTTTCACTAACAACCTTGACTAAAAACAAGTCTTTTCCCAATGCTTTGTTGTCCACTGCAGCACCTACATTTTTACCCTTGCTGAGGAGCTTTCTCTGTGAAATATTTTTTTTTTTCACTGCAGCATGGCATGATTAACTTGCTAGAGACAGCACTATTGACAAAGCAGAAATAGTTTTCTTATTACTTACTCTTTTCTTACCATCCATATTGTGCTGGCACTTCAGGGCTTCTCAAAGCTGGAGGTGGTGGGAAGTGGCTCAATGTGTGAGATCTTAGTAATGCTGCAGGGCCACAGGATATCACGGCTGCTTGAAGTGAGAAAATCCTGCCCAAATGACACCTCTGTAAAATCCCCCTTGTGGGAAATGTGGTCTTGGTGTAGCCAAGGCCACAATGTTTCCTTAGAAACCCAGATCAATCATCCAACCAAATGTGAGCTAGTTGATGCATTGTAATTACCTTCCATACCCAGAAGTTTCCTTTGCTGGAGGAACATCTGACAACATGGTATCAGTGAGTCTGTGTGTGATCCCTGCCACAAACACGCCCTAATTCTGCCAAGCCAGGGTGGCAGCAAGGGCCCTGCCATACACAGGGCTTTGCCAGGTCGGTGCTGGCTGAGCTCCCTCTGCTAGGACATGTTTAACTCCCTCCATGGAGGGAAAGCTCTGTGAGCAGTGTTTCACATCACTATTTCCATGTCAGGAGAGCTACTGAGTCAGGTATTCCTGGGACCAGAATATTCTACCTTTGGCTAACTTTGCTGGTTTGGTGAATCTCTTTGTTTCATTGGGGAAGGAGCAAGTATACTTGAGTGGAATGAAGTTTTACTACCAACAAGGATGCCTTACACATAGGACTTCAGGGATTTCTCAGATTCTGAACTTTAGGTCAGATGCCTAATCCTTTACCATCCCTGCTGAGATGGACTATTTGCTTGGGAATGATCCTGGTGAGGAGTTACCCTTGTGAGAACTGCCCATAAACTTCAGCCAGCTCAGTTTTGTTGTATTTGGACTGCTGCCATGCAAACCTCAAATTCTTGTAGAATTTCTCTGAAATGAATGAACAATACAGCGTGGAAGTTCTCCCTTGCCCCTTTACCTCACACATCCCAGTTACCCTAGAAATGACTTCTAGTCATGCATGTCAAATGGGAAAAGGGGGTGGGAAGAGCTGCCTGTGACCATAATCTTGTCAGTTGTTGCCTCATATTTTTGTTAAATGTGGTACTGGCAGCAGGTGTGTGCTGAGTTCCCCTCATTGCCCATGACAGTCATGGAGCAGCTCCGGTCCTGGCACAATCAGCAGTGGAACATTTGGGGGGTCTCCCAAACTGGGGACACCTAAGGGGGAGCAGAGAGAGTCACCAGGAGCCCCCAGCCAGTGCAAGAGTGGCCAATGGGACCTGAGTGTGGTCAGGGGAGCACTGGTACAGCCCTCACCCTCTGCCCTTCCTTGTGCTAGACACTGCAATTTAAGTCATTATGTCAAGATAGCTATGAAATCCCAGCTATTTAATAACAAAATTTGAAACATCAGTTGAAGTCTAGTTTTCAGTATTTATGTTTCTCAATCAGTGGTCCCTAAAGGAGTGACAGCCTTTGAGACCTGAATAAGTGGTCCCCAGCTACCCTACAAAACCATATTTCCTTGAAAAAGGACTGGGAAAATCCAAAGGAAACCAGCAAATCTATTGTATTAGCCTAGTAATGTTTTAGTCAATGCCTTTGCATTTCAAGCTGCAAGCTGAAATGTGGCTATTTTATTTTCAAATGCTTGGGTAAACCATTCAAACAAGGCTTTATCAGAAATGGGATTGTTTTTTAACCTCAAAAAGGACATCCTAAAAATTGTGGAGAACGAGGAAATCCCCTTAAAGTGGATGCAGCAGTACAGATGTGACTCATGATCTAAAGGGCTGATGGGGTTTGGCTGGTGATGTGTGACACACAAAACCAGGTAAACAGGCACAGGCAGTGTGTGCAGGGACATGCTGGATGAATGCACGTGCTGGTATTGATGCCAAGAGTTGCCTACACTTTACTGGCCTCAGGTTGTGTGCTGGCCACAATCCAGTTCCTCTAGACATTATTCCCTAGTGTCCTTCTGGGGATGTGTTTTGGCTCAGGTAGCTGTGCTTAAAGACTCTCGAGAAGCACAGGCCAGGAAAAGAACACCAGGTACTTGTCCTTTCCTACTGCTCAAACCTCTGGAGGAGCTGCCCTGAAAACTTTGTTCATGCTAAAGACAAGACTTTCTTGATAATATGGGACATTTGATGCATAAAAACATGAGAAATCTAATGCAATTTTATTTTAAAATCTAATTAGTTATTTGTCCAAAAGTGAATTAGTTACGTTCATGTTTTTCTGAAATGTCAGGCATCTTCAAGATACATGTCTTCAAGTTATCTAGGAGCATTAAACTAATATTAGAAAAGTCCAAAACATAGTAAAAATATTTTACTCTAATTTACTTTCATGTTTCCAGACTTCTGACATCATCCTGTTGTTTGCATTGTATTAAAGATGGAAGTCTAGTCACTGATTTTGTTTATTTTATAAAATAAATGAAACAGAAACATTAGCAAAGCTCTGAAGTATAGCTTCATTTTATGGAGTATTAGTTATTTTTAGAAGATGAACCTTTTTTTTTCCTTCTTGGGAGTTGTTTTTTTTCAGTTTGCAGGTATGAAAATGATGGAAGAATCCAAGATGAAGCTTAAAATGAGCCGAAAAAAATTACAGTTCAAGATGTGTTTAGGTCTTTTAATCTTATCAACAAGGCACAATATTGAAGAACTAAGAAGTGACCTTCAGAGAGAGGGTTTTTGTGTGTAGTTGAAGACATAAGCAGGAATATGTAAGGAATACCCTTTTTTTTCTTTCACACATGCCTGGTTAACACTATGACTCTCTACCTTCTTGTCTTTCAGCCACATAATCAATGAGCTGATAGAAACAGAACGGGTTTATGTAGAAGAACTTCAAAGTATAATAGAGGTAAGAAATTCTTCTGAAATTACTTTTTTGGTGCTTAACCTCTAAGTCATCACTGCAGGTGCACATTCTCCATGGGCTGAGCACTCCCACCTTCTGTTTATCACATAGGCTGTGTTGGCAAGATAGCTCAGCCTTGGAGATGGAGAATGGGAAGGATGTTTTGATCATCCTTCCTCAGGGCTTAAAGGAAAAGGCACCTTCTCTGGCCTGAGCCCACAGAATGACAGTTTGCATGGTTCTGAAAGTTATGGACAGAGAAAGAGTTAATCATGTCTTTTCAAAATATTACCAATAGGTCTCAGAAGCAGCACCTTTGATGTCCATGGGGCCAGACACTAAATTCTCTGAATGTATGTTTGGAAAACGATTGAGAAAAAAGAAGGTGCCTCTCCTGCTCTTCTTTATCTTCTTTATTGCCCCATGTTGTACTTGAACACAGAAAAATGCAGCTCATGCTGCAATTATAGTTCTTCAGCTTTTGAAACTGATAGGATACCAGCATACTCAGTGTGTGTGGAGTCTTTATTGCATTTGTTCCATGGGAGCTGGCGGCTCTGGTAATTGATATATTACTTTTGAGTTTAAAATCAAAATGTTCTTCTCTCAAAGTAATTATTGAAAAAGCACAATCCAGTTTTTACAAAAAAACAAAAAAATTCCAAATACCACAGTTCAAGAAATAAATCCAAACTCTTGTGCAGTGAAGCAGGGTAGCAGAAAGCTATTTGTCTGTCAGTCTTAGCAGTCTCCATCCCTCCATGACCCAAATGGCTTTTGAGTCCTAAACACATAATTTCATCTGTTTATTAACCTTGTGACCTGTTCATTTGTGGTTAAAATGTGTTTGCACAGTTATAGGGTAAGATCTCTGGGGAAAATCAGAAGCATCAGAAATTCATGGGAGCAACAAAGCAGCAGGCATGGGAGAAGCTTTGTTTGCTCTGTAGAGAACAAAAGCACATGGACCTTGGGGCTTTCCAGTGCCTTAAACACAGTACTTCTTTCCTCCTGAAAACAGGCTGGTTTTATTTTCCACTTTTCTCTGCAGGGGTACGCTTCAGAAATGGACAATCCCAATTTAGTACATCTGATTCCATCTGCACTTCAGAACAAGAAGGAAGTTCTTTTTGGGAACCTCCCAGAAATCTACTATTTCCACAACAGGTACATGGGAACTGATGGTTGTCCTGCATCCTCGGGTGCCACCATCATGTCCAGTCCTTTTCTGTTGGGTGCTTTGTCATGCTCACCTGTTCGCTGGCAGGAAAAATCATCCTCACTTGGTCTCTGTGTGTGTCCCATAAAACCCAGGCATAGAGAACACCTCTGAGATCATCTGTTTCATCTTTTTTTGGTGAAGATTGTACCCTTTGTGCATTTAC
Organism: Cettia cetti; assembly: GCA_013401135.1. Lineage (NCBI taxonomy): Eukaryota > Metazoa > Chordata > Aves > Passeriformes > Sylviidae > Cettia > Cettia cetti. The sequence continues at coordinate 16,043 of VZUI01053269.1, forward strand.
GAGTGATTTCCCCTGGCAGGATCCATTTTGAATGTCTTCCCTGTGGTCAGTATTTTACCACCTCTCTTGTTACACTGGTAGATGTCACAGGACTAAATCCTGATATTTTCTGTCTAGCAAAACACCTCTGTGAGAAGTTTTCTTAGTGTTCAGCTTATTTGTCCTGTATTTCTGTTATCACATCAGGAGACATTATATAGTTGATACCACTTTTCTTTTTGTTCCTCATATAAGATCAGAAACCTTTCCAGAAGCCATGTCCATACTGTGGGCAAGGAAATTCAGAGCCCATAACTGCAGAATACAAGACATGAACAAGATAAACCCTTCTGCAATTGGCTTTCAAAATGCAAAACTTAGGGCAATTTCTATAAATTTCCTGCTTTTCCTAGCCTTTCTTAAGCAAAACTGTCTGTAACCAAAGTGGGAATTTAGGAACTCTTTTGAATAATAATTGCCTGTGAGACGTAACAAACAGCTGAACAAAATAAATTTTTTAAAAAAATCTCTTTTGCAAGTCTTAATATTATGCTAGAGTAGTTAATACATAAGAGAAAAATTATTTTCCAGTTTATATATTATTGTCAAAGATTGTGTCTTCCATTTGGAGAAAGCTGTTCCTCTCCCTTTGCAAGCCCAGTCTTTCTTTCCCTAAAGGTTTAGTGCATTGACTGTCACTGCAGAAGCCTTTGGACTACATCCCATAGTTTCACTGCTTGCTGATTGAGCAACTGCATCTGACAGAGCATTCCTGTCTTTTCTAGCTGTTCTGAAACATCCTCATACCCAAATGGAAAGCAGGTATTTGGGTTACAGTTTGCAAACAAATTTCAACAGCCAGAGGAATCAGATGTAGCAGATGCTTGTGAGCAGAGAAAATATGATAATATTTGTGATTTAGGGAATCAGGTGACAGCTACACCCCATTTTTCTAAAATATATATTTCTTGGTGTGTCAGAACTGTTACTTTCTCCATTGAATCCTCATATTACAAAAAACAAAGGCTTTAATCTGGATTTACACAGAAGCTAACACACAATGTGAGTGGGATTTTACATTACTCTTTGCTCTTCTTTTCTCCCTCTCAGGATTTTCCTTAAGGAGATAGAAAATTGCATTGAAAACCCGGAGCTTCTTGCCCGATGCTTTTTGAAAAGAGTAAGTATATCCTTTTCCAGGTTTGAATGAATATCTATAGTCTTATCCTGCAGTACTTACAGATGTACTCCCATCTTTTCACTCTTTGCTTTTGTGAATGAGGGAAACTCCTCTAAGCAGATATTCCCAAATTAAGCCACAGTTACCAAGCACGCACTCTGATATCTGACCCTTTACCTGGTTTACTGAGAGGAAGAGGTCTGTTACCAGTGTTTTACAAGTATTTTAAGTTCCATTTAAATGAAGAAACCAACAAATTACAGTGATCCAAATGTTTGATATGCTTTTCTTATCAGACACATCTATAGCAGGAGTCTGATGTAACCCAGACACCACCCTGCAGTAAATAGAGAGAGAATGGTATCGGTGTGTGTCCAGCAGGTTGAGTGCAGACAACACATCCTGTTCCTGCTTTATCTTATCTCTCTTCTCTGCACCATTCAGGACACTTGGTCCTCTAGAACTGTCCCACAGAGTCTGCTGCTGTCCTTGCATGGACCCACCAGCTCCACGAGGCTCTGTGAGGTCGATTCCCTTTACTCTTTCCCGTAACTCCTCGAGTGGGATTCTCCCCTCTGCTGGAGGTGGGTCCCAGCGCCCAAGTGCTGCAGCTCTCTCCGAGAGCCGTCCCTCCTCCACCTCCACCCCCACTCAGCCTGACCATTAGTTCTTTCCTCCATCACAACCAAAGGTGCTTGTTTATATAGCACTCCTTCAGGGGCCCTACTAATGAAAAAATATCTGTTTTGGTGGTTTGCTACTGCTTTCAGAGTTTGGCAAAACTGTGTGAATAAGGCTCTGTGCTTTGCACAGGAAATGGAAGTGGCATGAGAAATGGGAAAATCTGTCCACTGTAGTCAAAGGTACCTCCTGCTTGTACTGTATACTACAGGTAGCATTTGCTGCTTTTCCAGAGCACACATTAAGTGCAGACACATTTGGAGGAACCAGTCAGGGGTGCTGAGCCCTGCCACATTATTAAGATTTAATGGAAATTGTAAGCATGTGATACTTGCAAAGGGTATGCTTCCAATTTACAAACAGGTCAGGCTGGAGAGAATCATACAAGTGTAAATGTGATTATATGTCCATTGGATTATTTTCTGTTTAACAACGAAGCATTTAGAGCTTGAGTAAATGACACTACTAAGGCATGTGTTGTTATCCTAGAATTCAGATGCTGGGCAGGAAAATGCTGTGGTGAAATCATTATGGAAAAGAGGATAAGCAGTCTTAGAAGAATGAAGACGTTTGAAACCCAAGAAATGTAAAATAGTCCTTGTGTTGCATATATCCCTAAAGAAAGCAGCTAAATAAAAATTCTTGGTATAGAATTGTTCCTATGATTCTGCAGAAGGTTCGGATTCCACATTTAAATATTGTAGCTTATGTCTCTCTGTAAAAACAGCTGTTAAGCCCAATTCCCCTCACTATTCTCCCAATATGAAAAGACCACTAAAGCTGGGGTTCAGGTATGAAGTGAAAGAAAACCAGTCCTTCCATTGCCTTAGCTCATCAGTTTCTGTGGCCCGCTCAAACCACACTAAATCTATCAAGTAAGAGGTTAAATCATGCATTTGCTTTCTCCCTATTTCAAATTTCACACTAAGAAAGCACAAGCTCCTCTCTCGAGATGTCTCTGCTCACACAGTAGCACCTTTGATTCAAGAACTTGCCCTTATGTTCTGTTTTTAGAAGAAGCCACATAAAGTCCAGAAATGTGTTGTTTCTCTTGGACTGCCTTTAGGAGGCACAAACAAAAGTCTGGTTGTGTGTTTGTGTTCCCCATGATTTGGCAGCTTTTTATGCCTTCCTGCTGAGCAGTGGCTTCTGGCTGCCCTGTGAGTTATGGCTGTGCTTGCTATGACGGGGAAACAGAAGCTGCTGCTGTTCCAAGTGATGCTGAGTTCCAGGAGGAAACTCACATTGTTGCAGGTTCTCTTTCTTTGCATGCATGTGACCATCCTACCACAGCAACAGACTGGGCCTATGATTAGAAACAGACAGTTTTTTTATATTCATACTTTGAAGAGTTTTACTCTGTCTGATCACTCTGGGCCTTTTCAGCCCTGATTCCAGAGCTGCTTGAAAGTATCTGAGAGCTGCAGTGAGACACTCTGGTGCCAGTATCACTCCATCCCCTGCCAGGCATTCCTCTGCCATGTCCCCACACACTCTTCCACCTCCACCAATGCCACCTGATCAGCTGTCACCATGAATGTGAACCCTTCATCTCAGCTGATGGGAGCAACAGGCTGGGGAGTCTCTCTCTGGCTTTGTGTCCTGGAACATGGTAGCAGAATCTGGTAAAAGATGAGCCAGAAATGCCTTTCTTGTTCTCTAGACTAATGCAAAAATTATTCATAAATCAGCAGTCAAAAAGATAACTGGAACTCTGTATATATGCCATGTGCATTGAAGCTTATAGAGCTCTCAGGGTCCAAATCAGTGTAGAAAAGAAAAGCTTTACAGGTGAGAGGAGCATGGTGGAAAAGTCAAGAAGTCAGAACCTTTGCATGTGAAAATAGAAATGAGCGGAATATTTAAGACTGGGATTTGAATAATTAGACAATCAATTATTTCTTGGCATTTTAAAGTCTGAGCTTAATTCTATTCCTAACACTATTGCAAAACTTAACACTGTAATTAAATATGTAAGTATCTGCCTGAGCAGGTGACACTGATTTAGGCAGCAGTAGATTGCACTGGCATAGGGTGGTTCCACTACAGCAAGTTACTGGTAAATTGTTGGTTATTGTACCTTTTCTTTAAGTTTAAATTGGTTCTTTTCTCTTATTTCTAATAGTTGTCTTGTCTGTTGCTCTCTCTGTTTTTCTTACCCAGTCCAGTTCAGTTTCTGTGGGCCAGGAGGAGATTGTAATGCTTGATTATGCTTTATTGCTATTTTTACTTCTGTGGGGTTTACCCCCTGCTAACCTTCCCCCATGGCAACATGTACAAATGATTCTATTTTTGTGAAGAAAACACTGCACCTATTTTGAAACAGCACCATTAATACTCTATTGAGTTGCAACAGAAGAGGTTTTTGCCTTGCATAATCCTTGACACAGTGTGGTGTTACGTGGCTCAGCTCTGATTTCATGCCTGATTCATCAGGGTGATGTCAGGATGGGTCTGTAGAGGAAGACAGCAGCAACACTGATTTCTTCCAGTAACTGTAGAGAAGGAAATGATTTCCCTGCAGCAGGAGTGTGTGGGAACTGCCTCGTGGGTTGAGGGCACAGAGGAAAGATCCAGGAATTGCTGAGATGTATTTTTGGTGTTTCGTTTGATTTACTGAGGTCACATCCAGCAGGGTAGGTGCAGATGAAGGTGGGCAGCTCCTTCCTGGCTGGTCAGTGCAGCCAGCCCTGCCCAGTGCCCCGTGGCACTGCCCCAGGGGCACCCAGGGCACAGTCATCGAGCCGGGACCTGGCAGAGGAACATTCATCTCTGCATCCACCACACAGCCCAGGGAGCTCAGAACACCCCTCTCTGGGCTTCTGTAGAGAGTGTGTTCACTGAAATTAATGAGATCTTTGCCATGGACCTCAGTGAGAGCGCTTGGAGTGTAGTCAAAGCCAAGGAAAGTGAATCCACTTCTAATTTGGACTGGACAGGGTTTAAATACATCCCCCTGCCTGGCCTGGGACATCAACAAGACAATCTTCTTCCTTTTTAATTTGTCCTTGTACTATTGAGAGCCAACATTATTTTCAAAGTGTGTTGAACTGGTAAATCTTAGTCATCATTAATAATTACAGTGCCATAAGTATTAATAAAATGGTCAAAAGTTTAAAGTTTGAATTTCTGATGTATGTTTGTTCGTTTGGTTTTTTCCAAACCCTCAATTCACCTCCCTGAAAAATATACCAGTTTTGCTGTTAGATTATGTGTCTTCCAGTCTGCAGTCTCCTTGTTTTGTGTGAAAAGTGAAGAAAAAAAACCCTCATGTTCAGGTGTATTTAACTTAATCAGAAGTAAAAAGCAGGTTTGGTGGTTTCAATATGTTTTTATGTACAGAGTTATTCACATGTAATAATTACTTCATGTCTTAGGATAGAAGGTAAGACAAAGTGTGATTTGAGAAAGGCACTCTCTGGTTTCTCTCTACTTCCCTTACCTAAACTCTTCTTTTTTTGCAGAAGGAGGACCTCCAAATATATGAAAAGTACTGTCAGAACAAGCCAAGGTCTGAAGCTCTCTGGAGACAGTGTGGAGACAGCATCTTTTTCCAGGTGGAATTTCATTGCAGACTAGCAGTGCAAGACCCTCATATCTTGTTTTCCTTTTGTATCTGTATTCTTTAGGAAACCTAGAGTAATACACAGACTTTTCTGCATGCTTCTTATACTGATTGCAGGTGCCCAGTGTGTATCAAAGTGTTCTCTACAGAAGACTGGGTAGGTAGAGCAGTGAGTAGGTTTCCTGCACAGGCGCCTGGCTCTGCAGGCTATACCCACACCAAACAAGTGCTGGCTTCTTTGCAAATCCCAGCTGATTGCAATCTCATCAGCAGGGAATGCCAGATTTCGACACCAAGTTGAACCTAAACATTAGCTCTTGTTTAGATCTATTTTCACTGTGGCATAAGTAACCCGGAAATTCCTATGCAGATGGAACAAATTTCTCTCTCAATTAATTCAAAGACATATCTTCAGATTGTCAAATGATAATGATCTTAGTGACTTGCCTGTGTTTCAAGAAACAATTTTATTTTTCTTCCATGTTGTCTCCTACAGGAATGTCAGCGTAAATTGGATCATAAGCTCTCACTTGATGCTTATCTCTTAAAGCCAGTTCAGAGAATCACCAAGTACCAGCTGCTGCTAAAGGTAAGTTCTCCATGACAGTGCAAAGAATTCCAATGTATGGCTTGTTTTACTTCCAGAATTGCATATCAGTCAGGACTACCTGGAAATAAAACCTCACTCAGTTCTTAAAAAAATACTAAGCAATTTTTAGTTGTAAAATGGTAGAAAACAGTCTCGTACAGAGGCTTGTATTTTAGATTGAGAACTGCTATTACTTAGCAGTACTTATACTAAGAAATAGCAGTATACTATTATATGTATAGCTCTCTCTACATAAAGTAAGATATTTTACTTACTTTTAAAGATAGTAAATATTTTATTGTCTAATTTATTGTTTTATCTTTAAACAGAAATTGAGCTTGCCTTTATTGTATCAGTATATAGTGTTACAATTTTAAAACAGGAACTGATGCTTTAAATCTTGTCTTTAACATCTGTCCCTGTTTAACAAAACTCTTTCAGCTCTCTGAACTGACATTTTCCCATAGTTGTGACTCAAACCTTTCAGAGGGAGCCACTCCCTTTTGCTGCTTCTTTTAAAAAGACACAGCTAGGAACAAATTGTAATTTTTCCACAGGGTGAATATGTGAAATTCCCTCTTGATTTGGCTGGAACCATGAGTGGTCCATGCTTGAAATTCTGGTCTGAACTGGGCAATAGAAAATATATACACTCAAAACTTTTGGGTTTTTTTTTTTTTTCTTTTTAAGGTGATGGCTTAAATTTCTGTATCCATCTACTCAGCTCTTAAAAATAATATTTACTGACTCTCCCTATGGGAAGGTCATAAAGGTGAATTACTGTTCTCAAGCCTCTGGGCTTGAAGTAGTGTTATGTTCTGTGATGAAATTTAGCATTGAAATTTGCAATGAAGATTTTAGGTTGCCATTTAACTTGCTAATAGCTACTATGGCACTGCTCAAAATGTGCCAGTTTAAGCCATGGGAGGACCTGGTTGGCCATTCTTGTACAGTATTTCTTATTGACTTCATGTCAAACTATAGAAGCCACATATTGAACATGGATATTGACAAGGATGCAACTTCACTGATTCCAGTGAATTTACATCAACATAGTCCAGAAATAAATTTGAATTCTATTTCTTGAACTATTCTGTGAGAAGGGAAAAAATGTCAAGGTCTCCAGGAAAGCAAGAGTAAACCAGATGTTACTTTTAATTTGAAATATGACTGTAAATAAATCCAAGATTAGATCGAGGAGTAAAATTCTCAAGCAAAGCAGGTCTCAGCCATTGGGGTTTGAAGCTGGTCAGACCAGTTTCATAATTAGCAAGAACACATTGGCACTGGCATTTACTTTGTCAGGGTTTATGAGATCTGGGAAGATGGTGCACTCCTTCCCTGGCTGGAGGAACATTTTAAAGTGTAGAAAAATGGAAGCCACTGAAAAATTGGTAACAAACAAGTGCTTAAGAAGCTGTGTGCCTTGAGTGGTGGGCTGACTGGATTTGAATTTTGGGTCACAATTATTGCAACTCTCTGGTTTCAATCAGTTTAGCTAATATGCTCATGCTGATAAAAGCACCATGCTCACTGTACAGAGATCCATCCTCATTCTAGAAAATGTGCAGCAGGTTCTGTAGGAATGAATCCTGCTTTTACCTTCTAATCCCTGGTTGCCCAAGCACTTGAGGAGGGACTGCTGCTGTTTGGGGCTTTCAGGAACTATCTTTTTGCATTCCTATTTTACAGGAACACAAGTGTCTCAGCTCTTGGATTAAAATATTTCCAAACTGAAAATGTGGAATGTCTAACCTGCCAAATTCAGACTAGAAATTAATTCATATTTTTAACAGTGGTAGTATGTACCTTGTGGAACTAATTGCAAAAGAAAATGGGGAATTGTCTAACACCTGAAATAATTATATTGAGTTTCTTTTCTAGCACATGTGAAGAAAAAAGCCCCCTGGATGTAATTCTATGACATGTAAGGATTTCACTGTAAATATGTCAGAATGGTCCTTCCTGTCTCATCTTAAATGAACTCTTTAAACTTGAAAATGTCCAAAATATGAAAATGTGTGTCCTCAATGACCACCCCGGTGAATGTCATATTTGGGTTTTTTTTGAGATTTTAGTTCCTCTTTTGTTTTCCTCTAGTTCTGGTATTTTGTTTATGCAACACAAATTCCAGGGAATATTGTCTTACAGTGTCTTCTGGTATCAGAAGGTCTCAAGTATTTCCCGTATCTTTTTTAAATCAGGAAATGCTGAAGTGTAGCAAGAATTCAGAAGGTACTGCTGAATTGGAAGAAGCCCTGGCCACAGTGCTTGATATCATCAAATCAGTAAATGATTCCATGCACCAGATAGCAATCACAGGATATGAGGTAATTGCTGCTGCTGCTCCTACTCTGAGCCATCCCATGTTTCTGTCATCACTGATCATGCAGTGCCCATGGCTGGTACTGTGCTTTATGGAGCCTTTGCCACATTCCTGAAGGATGTCACTCAGTGGTGTGTTGTGATGACCAAAAATACATCTCAGCACACCTGTCATGTGGAGCTGAGGTGTGAATATGGGGACATAGTGGGGCAAATGCAGGACTTTCGAGTAATTGCACCCAAAACTCATTTGTAGGTGAGAGGTGTTGCAGAACAAACTTCAGAAGTTTGCTGAAACTTTGTGACTCCTGTACAACTAAAGTGTTTTCAAATCTCTTGCACTTAGGGAGAAAAATTTGGCTTTCATTTAAAGTGGGTAATGGAATCCGTGGCAGTGATTGGCAAGCTTGTTATCTGAAATGTGAAATAACAACCACGGTACAAATCAAAGGGCACAAATATACATTTCTGCAGAAGCTCCATTGAAGTCATATGACTTTCAAGAACTAGCTGACTACATAAAATGAGCCCTTAAGTGAGAAGTGGAAGTGATTGACACATAAAGGAGAAATAAGCCTGGCAAAACGAGGCCTGAGAATCATGTGGTTGCCCATTTTGAAATAGCTGCAGGGTGAAAATGTCAAGAAAGAAATCATATACTGAGTATTGTTCAAAGAATTGTTACATCACAGTAACAGGCTTTAATCTAGAAAAACTATTTTGTGTGAAATCTGACTTCCTGAGAAGGTGCTGAGGTGTATACAGACAATATCTGGGTGGGAAGAGCTATTCTGTTTTTTAGGATGGGATTGGCCTCAGGAGTTTTGATTTCTATAGTCCTGTTTTGTGCAAGTGCATCTGCATCTGGTAGCTGAGGAACCCATGCCTGCTGCCGACATGATTTTATAAATAAATTGAACTGTCTGCTCGTTTAACTGCTTGCCAGAGATCCATTGCTGCACACAGCTGGAGATGCTCCTGGGCACTGTGCATTACATTGGGGATGAGAATGAGAGTTCTGCCTGCAGTAGCTGTTCTGGGTTGAAGGTGAAGCAGTGGCCACCTCATTGTACTGGCAGACACTGAATAGGTGTGGTGATTGTGGATCAGAGGAACACCACAGGTCATAAATACATTCTTAGATCTCCCAAACCTGACCAGCTTAAATAAAGCAGCACATATTAATCCATTCTGGTCTTGGCTAAGTCTGAGTGTCTCAGAGATTCATTTTAGAAAACCTTTTTACAACCTTTATATTATTATTGCAGACTTGAACCAGTCAACATGGGCATGGGAAGCTCATGGATACAGCACACCTTTTACCTCCCCAGTTTCCACTGTTTCTTATTAATTCCCAAAGAGAGAGGTAGCTTTCCTCCTGTGTTTAAATGTATGTACTTACAGGAATTTAGCAAAAAGTTTGTTTTGAAACCGTTCTGTAAAGGGAAAGGAAGAAGAGCTTCTCCAAGAAAGGTAACATTATCCTGAGCAGGGGGGATTTGGGATTTATCCAGATTCCTGTCCATATAAAGGTTGAAGTCATCCTTTTGTCTATTCCTTGCTTTAAAGTGTGAGTGGGTTTGTACTCAGGAATTCAACAGAACATTCCTGTTCCTTTTCAACTTTTACTTTTGAATTTTACAGCCTATCATGAAATGCCAGATAGTAAGGGACTGGATTAGAGTCTCTAATCCAAGGACTGGATTTTTGCCTCTGCTTTCTTAGCTGAACTGCAAAACATGGCACACTGTTTAGCCCAATGCTGACAGCATTCCTGAGATGGCTTGTTACATGATTATTAAATGGGGTGAAAGTGTGAAAGAGGATGCACCCAATAATTTCTTCTCCCTGTTCCACCTGTCCCAGGTGCTCAGCTGTGGTGCCAAATAAACACCTCCCATAGACAATGAAACCACACCCCCCCTTGTGGAGTCTTTCCCACACAGCCATGATACAAATACTTGCCTGGAAAACCTTTCAGAGAGGAATATTATGCCAGTAGGAAAGCAGGTTTTGTGACAGGTGATGAATGCTCCCAATTGCATAGGAAATTCTGTTTATTGGAGTTGGGCACATGCAGACTTGAGGAGCTGAACTCTTGTGTAAGAAACTGCTAACATGTAAGTCTGGGGTTGGTTTGGTGTATGTTTCTTATTTTTAGGCAAAACCACAAAAAAAGTAGAATAAGGCTTGGAGAGCAGAAGTTTTAGATGTGTTTCCTACTATCATCCTAATATTTGTACACAATCTGGCCTGGGTAGTTTGTCCATGAATTATGATGAGAGATTCTTATAAATTATCATATGTATTGCTCATCTTCCCTAAACATGGGACACCATGTATTGCTCTAACTGGAAAAAATGATTTTTGAGATAGTGATCAAATCCTCTACTTTACATAAACTTCCAAACAGTGTCCTCCTATTTGCTGCCTACACTGAAGAGAGTGCACTGCTTGTGTGCTAATATTCAAAATCTCCTGTGGGATTGCTGCAGACTGCCAGCCCTGTCTGTCTCTTTCTCTCTGCAGTGGCAGCCTCCCACTTCACTCATTATTATCCCAGTCCCAGATTCAAGGTTGGAGAGACAGGCCTGCCACAAGGGTTGAACTGAGCTTCAGGATCTCAGTGCTGTATTGAACAGTGCCTGGAGTGACAGGAGCCTCTCACCACTGTCAGAACCATGTAGAAAATATGCTTATGTTTCTTTTGTTTTGTTTTTTAATTTAGCTTTGCATATCAATGTGCTTTCCACAGGCTGACGGTTTGTAGCTACATGCACATATAAATACAAACACCCACAGTCTTGTATGCATAAAGATCCAACTCTATATAATTAAAGATGACAGATTTATCTAAATTGCTGAGGTTTTCTGAATGGTTTGGAGAGTCTAATAATACCCTGATATAGAGTGTAAAAGTACTTAATAAAGCTCTTGTTTTGCAGTTGAATGTAGGGTAGAAGAGAGGGAGTGAAAGGAAGAACAGGTTGCAATTCTTAGCATAAGGAATTAGACATTCCCACTTGGAGCCAACGTCTTCACCTTATAATCACCAGAACATGCAAATTTTGAAAATAAGTACTTTAATAATTCACTGGGCTTGTTCCCTCAACTTATTATACAAAGCACTCCTAGGTAAACTTGCTGTTAAGATAATTATGATTATCATTATTTGTTGAATCCCATTACCATAGAGATGTTGCCATGCCTTATATCCACGTGTTACACCACTTTTAACACAGAACTGTTCTGGTGGTATCTGAGCTGAATATTTATATTGTTTGAAGTATTTACCTATCAGTGGTCTTCAGACAAGACCTTTAGTTTAGAAAGGTCTAGTTCTTGCCTAGTTTCACTCTCCCTCAGGTACTTTTATGGCTCCTTGGTGCATTGATTCCGTCTTTGCCCAGGGCTGTGCAGTGTTGCATAGTTTGCAGATGGTGAGCCAAGAAACTATTGACAAAGCTTGTAAAGACTATTTTGAAACAGAGGGAATTACATACCTACATAGCTCTAGGCACTGATGTGTGACTTCAGGCATCTAAGCTCTTTCAAGGTTTTGCCCAGGGATGGAGGAAGTTTGTACTAAAGTGGAAACTGAAACTAGATCTTCCAGAGTCAATGCCTTTGTTTGGGTACTGGACTGCACTGGGCCTTCCTACTGCCTTGGAGTCAGGAGCCTTGAAAACCAGTTTCTGTCAGGAGAAGTTTCCTCTGAGGTCACCAGAGGGGACAGCCTGTGTGTCACATCCAAAGAGATCCTGAGACGGATCTTAAAATGCTAACTATGGGCAGGGAGACAAACTGGAAATTATGGACATGGAAACCAGTGAGTTTATGGTTATAGGAAGAAACCACACAAGCTTAGCAAGGGGACATGTGCACACTCCAACACAAGGAATGCCTCTGCCTGGAATCTCAAACAGCATCAGAAGAAAGTATTGTGCCTGGGACTTCCCTGGTTTGAATGTGATTCTCTTTTCCTTGCTTGCTAGGGGGATGTCAGTGAGCTTGGCAAGCTGTTGATGCAGGGTTCCTTCAACGTATGGACTGACCACAAGAAGGGGCACAACAAGGTGAAGGACTTGGCTAGATTCAAACCAATGCAGAGACACCTCTTCCTCTACACAAAGATGCTGCTTTTCTGCAAGAAACGGGAGGAGAACACCGATGGCCATGAGAAGACAGCTTCATACAGCTTTAAAAATTCATTGAAGGTAATAAATGCAGTAATGGTGGAGGAGGGAAATAAGTCCACTAGAATGAGGATGTTTCCATGAGAGTATTTGAAGAAGGTGCACATACCTGGAGCTGTCTTGAACCCCTGAGTAAATATCAGCTCCCATTTAGTTTTGGGCTGGAGACAGACGGAGCCTATGTCCCGCAGGCTGAGAACCTTTCTTTTCACCTTGATACAAAGAGCACCTTGTGTGTTCTTGCCCAGCATCCCATAAAGAGAAACCAGACTGAATGGAGCTGCATCTGTCACTGTTCTGCCTATGGGCATCCTCCAAGGGCAGTTCTATTGCAAGGTTTACTATTGACGCAGTTAAGCAGATATATTCTGTAACAGTAACAGCTACAGATGAATCAGTGCAGTAGAAGTGCCCTTTTATTTGCAAGAGTGAAATTTCCAGATATGACTCAGGACATTTTAAGGTGGGAATCACAAGCAGGGCACATTTTCCCTGTGAGCACATTGGTGTGACACTTGAGACTTTAGCCAGCTAACACAGATCATCAAGTGTAATGTTCCAAACTTATTACAGGGTACCCAGACAGGAATTGTAGCAGAACCTAGTTCAAGGCTTGAATCAACTCATATAAACATTTCAAGTTTCTTACTGTAGAGATAGAAGGAACAGTGGCATAACACTGTCTAAATATTTAAATTAATGCTGATGTGAATGTGAACAAAAGGCATGAACAAATACAGGAAGAAGATGAGAAGCTGGTTAGGAGCAGCTGAACTTCAAACTTGTGATTAAGAATTTTTCATTTAGTAAATCTAGAATTATTTTCTTCAGGTTTGTTGGGTCATCTGGATTTGCAGATTGGTCATTAAATCTCACAAAGCCCTATTCCATCCCTCTTTCTCTCCCACCTCAAAAGGTCAATGATGACAAGTGAAAAAACAGTCTTCCTAAAACTGAGGATTTGTCAAGGTGAAAAAGAGCCAGGATGGGGTTGAAAACTGATCAAGCAATAGAAGAAAAGAGGATAAATTCATGATCAGACATTAGCTTGGGTTAATTTTGAACATTCTTTTTCCCTTTAGCAATCAAAAAGACAAATGACAAACTAGATATTAAGAAACAGCATGCTCTGAATTTTACTTTTAATGACTCCCTAAGGTGTCAGAAGTAAATGCAGCCTTTTAAAAATGCTTCTCAGAGGATCAAGTTTAAAGACTACTGATATTTTCCGGATTTTCTTCTTTTCTATTTTGAAATAGATGAGCACTGTGGGCATTACAGAAAATGTAAAAGGGGATAACAAGAAGTTTGAGATCTGGTATAATGGCAGAGAAGAAGTCTATATCATTCAGGTAATGACAATCCTTTTTGTTTCTAAAGGCTGCACTTCCTTTCAATTGCATTGTTTTAAAGAATGTTCACTATCCTGTACACTCCAGAAACAATCGCCATTGAAACTATAATTGTTGTTTAGACACTGAAATTGCCAATTTATTGTGAAAATGGTCATGATTTTGGCTAAAAAAGAAATAAAGTAGTGGGGAATTTCTTAGAATGCTGGACAAAAGACCAAGGACAGGTAATTCGTGGTAACTTTTTCATCTTGAGGACTGTCTGCTTTGCTCAAAGCTGGCCACAGTGTTCCAATCTTTGGCAAAATTGAGAGCCAGCGTAGGTCAGGGCTGCCCAGTGATTGGCAGCATGTTTTAACTGGATCTGCTTTGCCTTGTCCTCTTTTGCTCTCAGGCATCTTCTGTTGAGCTGAAAAACACCTGGATTTCAGAGATCCGCAAAGTCCTGACCGGACAGCTGGAAGCATGCAGAGGTAAGGCTCACAGAGCAGCAGCTGGGAATGTGTCCTTCCCTCTGGAGCTGTGTGTGACAGTGTGGGGCTGGGACAGGTTACAGTGCCAGCCACTACCATCAGTGAAGGCTGCAAGGACCAGCTGGGCAGTTGCAGCATTGCTGGGATTTAAAGCCATGTCCCAATCAAAGAAAATTTGTGGGGCTTTTATAAATGACATGGATAACTATTCCATTCACAGTTAGTCCAAGGAACATGGTTTTCCTCTGTTGTCCCTCTCAAGCCACAACTCCATCATCATCCTTTTACTCAGCATGTGAGGAGATGAGGTCTGCACTCTGTGTCTGCTCACAACACCTGGATCAAAAGGTCTCTTTCCACATCCATGACTGGGCACAGCAACTGCTCCTCTGTCCTGGTGTTTGCTTTGTTTTGTTTGGATGTCAAGGGGTTTTGTTTTAAATCTAGTCACTCATTCTAGATGTCAGTTGTCCCATCTTTCCATCTTAGTGACCTCCCTGTAAAACATGGTTAATGACATTTCCCTCTCTCACAAGAGATGTCACTGTCAAGGAGGTTTGTGACATGTTCAACACTGTGAATGATTGAAGCTGCCTAAGTACCTAAGATAATGACACCCTTTTTCTATATAAGACATTGAATCCCAGACAGACAAATACTGTCAGGTTATTTCAGATAGTAAAAGAACATAGTGATGATAGCTGTCATAGATGCTGTTCTATTTATTCTCTTAGGACAAAATAACCCACAGACTTTTTCCTGGATCTTGGCATTGCTTCTCACCTTGGTCTGTCTGTCATTTTCTGCTTCTCTCATACTCATCTCTTTAAAGTAAGGTCAGCAAAGCCTCTCCACCCACATCCTTCAAATTCCAAAAGACACTTTGTCCAAGGTGGAAACCTGTGCTTTAACTTTGGAGGCCACCTCTATTTTAATTGCCTGTTTCACAAGGACAATGAGTTCTTACAACCTCCTTAGGTAGAAGGAAACAACTATGCACATTAGCCTCAGCTATTGAATCCAACCCATAACAATACACTTATTTACAATGTTTACTACTCTGGTCTTTTGTTTCTGATCTTGTCTTCATCCTTTCTCTTTTATTCTGAATTTTACTGTGATTAGTTCATCAGGAACTGCTGAGGAAAGACCTCAAGGTTCTTGTTAGTGCAGTTTCAGGACTGGATCTAGAGGCTTTCTAATATGGTTTGTAATATTTGCTTTTGAAGTATAAAAGCTGGTGTTACTTAGGCTACCACAGAAGAGTTGCTAATGGAGAAAATGTACATATTTAATAGTATAGAGTGCTAGTCCTCCATTGTGTTTCTAGGCAAAGGAAATTATGCTTATATGTTACCCACATGAGCATTTGTGAAATCTCTATAGCATACAAGACTTATTAGCTAGAGTTACTTTGCATTTTCCAGAGAAAAATATACAGGAATCAAGACTGATTGAAGCATTTATATTTTGATGCTCTTTGTTGTTTTGCCCTAAGATCCTACAATTCTAGAATATTTCATGTTTCAAGGGACCTCAGGACATCACAGTTCAAGGTCCTGCTCAGAGCAGAGTCAGTTATTGGTGAAACTTCATTCATTCTGGTCTCAAGACCACCCAAGGGTGACTTTCATCCTACTAGGAGTAAAGGCAAGCTTTCCTTTATTGTGAATCCAGCAGAACAGCAGTCAGAAGGTATAAATTGTATCTCATATGCTATTGCAATTCTTCCCCTTGCCTTTTCCCAAATGATCACATGAATCAAACCCCTTACTACAATAACTGGTGTCAGGAAGCACATGCTTTGCCCTGTGGTTTTAAAGTTTCTATTTCTAATGACTCACGAAAGAAGAGGCCTTAATCCAAGACTGGATATTTTTACAACTGAGCATTGCAATGGGAGAAGGAAGAGGATTTATTTGTTTGTTTGGCTGTTTTTCATGACTGTTCTTAGGAGTTGCTCAGGGGGTTGGAATGTTGGAAGGCACCAGCTGAGATGAATGAGTGAGGGGCAGAGAAGGTGTCTCCAGGATGTGATAAATAGTTTAAAATATGGGTCACTTGTGTCCAAATGCTCGGTGTGTACCCTGCCCTGGCAGATATTGCAGTGAGAATGGAATGCTGACAAGGCTTTGGGCAACACCTTGAGCCATCAGTCCCAAAGAAGGGAACTGTCTCTTGCAGGCAGAAGAATTACTGATACAGTTTAAGGGATTTCTGTAAGGCCATTAATCAGTTGCCAAACCAGAAATGGAGCTACCTCCAACACCCTACTCAGCAAGAGCATTTCTACCCCATTAACAAAGCACTTGAGTTTAATCTTTGAGTGCTGCCCATCCCCTTGTCAACTCTCTTTCACTGATAGGAGGTTAATCTTTTTTCAGAGTGAAACAGGCCAGGGATCTCAGCAATGTGAGAGTTTGAAAGCAGCTCCTTCCACTGCTTGCTCACTTCTCAGTGTCTGACTCTCCTGGCCCTGAAATCCAGGCTTTGAGCAACTGTCATATAATTTTTCTTCACTTAGCATTTACTGGACAAAATACAAGTCTGTTGCTACCTTGCAGCCCTGCAAAAAGAGTGAACAAGTGGCATATGAATAACATTTTCTGATTGTCCAGGATGCTGAGCAAAAGCATTCTGCAGAGATGGGGATATATTCTGCTATGCAGCTGAGTATGCAAAAGGACTGATGGACATGTGTTGCTAAAGCTGTGAGCCACAAAACTTGCATTCCGGGAAAAAGGCCATTATGTCCATTCTCTAGATCCATATCATGCAGCTAGCTAGGAAGAGGTACTGAGGAAAGAGAAGGCAGCAGCAGAAGAAATCACTTTTGCAGTGAAAAAATGTGAGTAGAAGAGTTGCTTCGTGAGCTAAAAGGTTTCATTAAGAGCTTAATATGCCTTTCTCTTCAAGTATAAACATTCCATTTTGATTGCAGGGGCAGTTAAAATCTCTCCTCTCCTGTGTCTCACTCCCACCTTCTATAAACACAGAAGCAACTTACAATTTTGGAGCAACTTCTTTTTACTTTTTCTTTAACAGAAGCAAGTCAGCTGCACCAAAGAATCACTGAGAGTGTGTATCATGCACCAATGGACTCCTCCAATGCAAGCAGGTAACCACAGCTGCCTTGACATACCAGGGCCATGTTTTGTCTTGCATTTGTGCTTTTGCAGTACATAAATTCTTAGGTTTTTGTGTTTAGCTTACTGGGTATGAATATACTCAATTGTCTTCGAAGTCTTTAAAGATATATAAATACAGATAAAGGTTTGCTCAAAAGAGAAGTAATATCACAATGCAGAATTAATTTCAAAGGTTAACTCAAGTTTAGACAAAAAGTATTGGAACATTTCCAGGATCTTAAATGAGCTGTCAGCAAAGTTTTGTAATGACCCAGTTGCTGGGCAAGTTTAATGTAAGTTGGCATGGGATATCACTGTAAAATTTTAGCAGGATCAAGCAAACCAGGAGATCCCAGGTAACAGCCAGCCTTTGAGAGCTGTACAACTCAATGCAAGAAATATTAAACAGCTGTAGTACTATTAATCCTGCACTATATTTTCTCTAGGCTTGGTTAAATTGCTTTGTTTAGGGTTCAAGGGTGGAAATCTTTCAGCAAAACCACCTTGGGGATAGGAGAAAAATATTCCAGTAAGATAAGAAGTGCAATCACAAAAATGTTTCAGAAGAATCCAGATGTGTGTCCTTCTTATAAGGCTCTTAAAGTGAGATTTTCCAGACCAGAAATTACAGACAAAATATGTCGACAGAAAATTAATTAACTCCAGAAGTAAGGCCATGTGATCATCTATTTGTCCTAGAGTAGATTAAACCAAAGGAAAAATGAAGTGTTTGTTGTCCTCACTCTGCCTACTGTGCCAGAAGAGGTCAGATGCTCCTGCTCCAAATGCTGAGTTATTATAGGAACAGGAAGAATACAGTGAGTCTTCATGAAAGAACAGTGCTCTGGGCTGTGATGAATGGCACAAAGTTCACTATCTGAAATATGTGTCCCCAAGAGGAGCAAGGGCAGCAGAACTGCAGCACCAAGCAGGCTTTGCAGTAGTTGATGTGAACGGTGGATCCAGAGCTCCTCAGACTGGGGAGCCCTGTCTTTATTCTGGGATGCTGGCTGGAGACAAGGAGGGGAAGGAAGAGGCTGGACTGCCACAGCCTCCATGTGGCACAGTCTGTGCTCCTGGCTGGTATCACCAGCAGCCCCAGTTGTGAGAGGTGCTGGAGGGCACTGGAGACATTCAGCATTTGCTAAAGAGCAGCCAGCATCATCAGTGCTCTGCCAGCAGACAGAGGCTAATTAATCATTGACCTGTTATCTACCCATTCCTGGCTTGCCCATGTGTGACAGTGACTCTGCTGTTTGTTGGGAATGTCAAACCTCTGCTGTGACATTGGGGAAACCTGCAGGATGCTTTCCCCTCCCCAAGCTGCATCTGTTGCATGACAAAGGCTACCCTCCTTCACTGTTTACATTCCACCAACATCACTTCGGACTGCAGTTCCATGAGATAAGGCAGACCTGACTTGGGATTGGAGCTGAGGTGTTGGGGAGAGGGACACTTGGAGCCAGTGTCATTAATACAGGCAGTTACTGAGTGTCCCTAAGTTCTGCTCAATCTATTTCAATTCTCTCTCTCCAAATTCTTTCATAAAGTTCACTGTTTAATTCTAAAATGAGATGCCCTGTGGTATCTATTGCTGCTGTATCTCTCTCAAGGGATGGCTGCTGCATTTCATTGATAATGAAATGATCCCTTTGTATTGTTTTCTAATCTATTTAAATATATGAAACTTAAATAGTCCATTGTTCTAACTGCTTAACTATCTGCTTTGTTGGAAATGACTGATGCAGTCATACATCCATGTAAAAATATCCTGTGAACATGGATAAACACAAACTCTTGGAATTTGGCTGCAGATGCTCTTTCAGAAAGGCTCATGTCTTTCTCACAGCTGTAAATCTTTAACTCTGTCAGCTGCATGTTTCACAGTTATCCCAGCCTAGCTAGGAAGAAATAGAGAAAAAAGAATAAGGAAATGTGAGTGTGCTTTGGATTTGTTCCCATGTTTATTTTGAGCCCCATTTTGTACCTGACATTAGGCTGCAAGATCACATTTTGATTTAGTACAGGAGGTAACAGAGACCTTGCTAAGGTTCCATCAGAAACAGGTCAGAAGTTCAAATGCAAAACAATGAGTCCTGGACTGCCTTATATGTAGAAAAGGTATTTACAGATCTCTAGTATTCAAAATTTTTTTAAGTTTTTAATGATATCTCGGACCTTCCCTTACAGCAGAACAAACCCTGTGAATGTTAAGTGTAGCAGTTCACATGTTAATTGTAGGCAACAGTTTAATTGCTGATACATGTCCACATCGAGCACTTTGGCAAAGAGTATTCAAATGTGTAGATACAATGATTTGTGTGCAGCAGTCTGCCAAAGATCACAGTCAAACACCCAAATTAAACCACCAGACATTTGCAAAATAATGAGGATAAGAACCACAATAAAACCTTGCAGCTTGAAAGTCCTACAAACCTGGGAAAGGGGCATCCATTACAGACCCAAGGCCTGTACCTGGGCAGGTTTGTCAAGTGGATCCTCCCATTTGTGATTCAGCTGCAGACAGGGATTTCCCACTGGGATTCATGTTCCAAAAAGCAGAAGAAACAGAAGTGGGGAAGCCGATAAATTTATATGTTGCTCTATGTATATTATGACCTCTACCTGACCATCCATTTCTCTCCTGGAAAAAATGTATTTATGCTGCAAAAGATGGAAAATCTGGATTATCTTTTCTTACCTGGCTTCCTGCTCCAACCTTTCCAATCTGTTGCACTGGCAAAAAGAACTTGTGTAGACAACCAGCTTCTTTCTACATTTTCCCCATCTCAACTCTGATGAAGCCCATCCCTCACTGTGTGGTGTGGAGAGGAGGCAGGATGGGTTTTTTCCAGCATACATGCCTGCACAGATGCAGGCTTTTATAGCACACAGCATTTTAAAACCAGCCCTTTGTTCCTTAGGCTTCCATGTCTGAGGGTAAAAAAGAATGCTTAGTGCTCAGTGCTTTATTAGACATTAACCAGGGATGTTACTATTTTTGTATTTCTTTTGTCCCAAGGTATAGCAGGAAGTCATCGAGTATATATGAAA
Source organism: Cettia cetti (assembly GCA_013401135.1). Classification (NCBI taxonomy): domain Eukaryota; kingdom Metazoa; phylum Chordata; class Aves; order Passeriformes; family Sylviidae; genus Cettia; species Cettia cetti. The sequence continues at coordinate 36,565 of VZUI01053269.1, forward strand.
ACAAATCTGAGACATCAAATGTGGATGCGTCTAACAATAAAAACAGGAATTCCAGTCCCAGCGCCAGACAAAAGAGAGGTAGGAGTTCTGACAGAGTTTTGCTTCCTAAGGGTAATATTTTTATATTTGCACATATTTCTGGAGTTTGATGAGGATACTTTCAATTGATGTTGTTTTAACCCAACATCAAAAAAACCAATGCTACAAAGCTGAATGACTGTACCATGAAAATTTGTGAGCACCAAAAGGCATTACCCATTTAGGGTTATTAAGGCTGAGTTTTGGTGCTCTATAGTGCTCTTTATACAACTTGTGTTGTTTAAAATTAGAACTTAGGGGACAACAGCATATGTGTTTTAACCTTCTGCATCCTGGTGAAGTTGATTTCTAGACATATTTAATTTAATTTTTTTCTTACTGACTTTACTAACTGATTTTTTTCTTTAAGTCAAGGAGAGTTTTTTGCCTCTTCTGTGTATATCAGTTCTCCTCAGGTGTACAGTAAATAAACTCACAGGCAGTCACAGAAAGTCCCTCCATTATTTGAGGCCATTAGTAAAACAGATCTTCTATACAACAGAGATTAAAATAAACACTATAAAAACCCTGAATCTCACCTGACAGTAGCAGGAATGGAAAATGTTTTGACAGCAGTTTCTCTTTTAGGCAGTATTTCTTAATGTTGAACAAAGAATTTTCTAGTAATATGAAAAAAGAAAATTGTGAGGTCTTAAGAGATTAATGCCCAAATGAGGCATAAAGTAACAGCCCCTTTATAAATAAAGATAGTAAAAAATAAAATTGAATATCTCTCTTGGAAAAATAGGCTATTCTCCAAAAGATTTTTCATTGCATTAGATTTTCATGCTGGGATAAAAGTTATGGATTCTTCATTAAAAACCCAATCTTAAAAAGTTTGTTTCAGTAAAATTTTATTTTCAGAACATTTAGACTTTTTTTTTAATAAAAAAAGTGGAAAAGTAGCTTTTCCTTTTAAATTTATATACCCCTTTAAAAAATCCAGGAAGATGACTGATGTTTTATAACTGCCCAGCTTACTCGAGAGTGTGGGAACTAGGATCACATTCCGTGCTGATTGTCTGTCTTCTGTCTTCTGTTTCCCATGAGCAGCTCCTCGGGGCTCTGGCTGGGATCCCACTGGCTCAGCCCAGAGCATCCTCATCCTCATCCTCTGGTGGGTGGCTTCCTGCAGGGATGGGCAGTGAGTCCATTCTTGTTTGGTGATTCGGGTGTCCTGTGCATCCTGAGTTGCAAATCTCGCTCTGCAGAGCCAGCAAAATGCTCTCCAGCTCTGGATGTCCCACCAAAACTCGAGTTTGTGCCCCTGTGAGGCACCTACAGCAGGGGCTCTGCAGAGGGCTGAAATCAAAAACGTCCCAACACGCGGCACAAAGCCTGGGGCTCTGCCAAAACTGTCTCTTTTGTGCCACCTACTGCCTGTAAAATGCTTCAAATATCGGTATAGTTAATGTGAACATAGATAATTTTAAAATATTGGGGAGTTTCTGCAGTACAGAAGATGATGAGGGTATTATTGACGAGCTATTTCAGTTTCTTTATTCTTATTGATAAGTGCCTGTGGCAGAGTTTTCTACATGTGAACCAGTGTTTTGTGTGGACCTGACTGGTGGAGTCACTGCCTTGAAATAAAATGGGAGCAAATCCTGCAGGAATCTGTGGGGACCCTGTTGTCTGACTGCCCTGCTCAAAGCAGGGTCAGCTGCAGCAAGTTGCTCACAGCCACGTCCATTTGGGCTCTGAACAACTCCAAGGATGGTGACTCCATAATTTCCATGGGGACATTGTCCTAGGTTTAACACCTTTCACAGTAAAAGGTTTTTCACATTTTTAAATGGAATTTCCCATATTTCAATTTGTGCCCATTGCCTCTCTCATCCTTTCACTGGGCTCCACTGAGAAGTATGTGGCTGTCTTCTTTATTTTCTATGACCCTCCTGAGCCTTTTCTTCTCCAGGCTGTGCAATCACAGCTCTTTCATTCTCTCCTCATGTCAGCTACCACAATCCCCTAATGATCTTCGTGGACTGTCACTGGATTTACTCGAGTTTGCCCATGTCCTGAGCAGCCCAGGACAGGACAGCACTGCAGGAGTGTCTCTCTTGTGCTGAGATGAGGGGAATCATCCTGGACCTGCTGGCACAGCTCTGCCTGATGCAGCCCAGGATGCTGTTGGCTTTCTTTTCCACAAGTTTGTACTGCAGGCTCTTGTTCAACCTGTTACCCATCAGGATCTGGTTCTCATTATGTTTGGAAATTGTTTTCAAGGTAATTTGGTATACCTGCAGAACAAAGGAAAAGGTTTGAAATAACTCAGGTGGAGACAACATGACTTTAGAGAACAGTGTCTAATGCTTTGGTGGTGCTGAGAGGCTGTGGGGACTTGTGAAACACAAAGGGGTCCCTCAGTGAAGTGATTCAATTGCAGAGCTGAAGAACTAACACAGGAACCCCACCCCCTACACATGCACTGCTGTACTCCCTGTGGGACTCTCTGATAATTAAATGCTATGGATTTTCTTGCCCTAAGAAAACAGAAAGTAAATATATTTTATATACCAGTTTTTGAATTCTTCATAAGCTACAGTATCTGTACAAAGACTGCCTGGCAGTGGGAGCAGCCATGGCAGGGAATGGCCAACACAGACTGTCTGAAAGCCAAAGGCAGCCCACAGCTGAAGCCACTGCTCAGGAGCAGCTCCTCACCAGGTGCACCTGCCTGGCCCAGAGCTGGCACTGAGCACTGGGTAGAAGGAGCTGAACCACAGTGACATAATTCTTCTGTGTTGTTAAAATCTGTTCATCTCCCACCCACCTATGCATGCAGGCACCTCAGATCCTGGATTATCTTGGCTGCAAATCAGGAAGTGATGGGATGCGCTTTCCTTTGGAAGCACAGCTTGTCTGTCTCTTGCTTGTCTGTCAGTGTGGATTCACTGTCTCTTCGTGCTCCCTTTGTACTTTTGGTCTTCATTTGTCCCGCTAAAGATTTTTATGTGACAGTGTATGAAATAAATAGGAGGAAAATCTACTGGTTAAATCCCAAGGCTCAGAACCAGGTAACCAACACATGGTTTTTCTCCTGCTCCTTTGCCATAAACCTTCTGGGTGTTCTCTGCCCACACCATGAAAGGAGCAGATGGAGGATTTGGCAGGAATGCATGGATCTGGGGGTTTGATCTAGGTCCACCTGTTTCCTGCAATGTGAGTAACTGAGTATCTTTCAAGCCCAGAGTCTCAGGACCTTGATCCATCTGTGAGTGATCTCAGCAGAGGCAGCTGTCAGACAGCATGGCTCATTATTCATGCAGGAGCCTGGTATGTGAGCTTTGCTGGCATGGCATCCTTACATCCCAGCAAATCAGGAGATCAATTGCATGATCATCAGCTGGCTTCAGAGGCTTTAGAAGGGCTTCAGCAGGTAAGGCTGAAGGTGTATCAGCCACAGGGCTGGTGAGGGCAGACTCTTCAGTGCCAGTGCTGGATTGCAGACGTGGGACAGCTCTCAACACTTGCATGTCCTGCACTGCAAGGCTTCTTCTCTTATTTCTCCCAACAACTCGCTGTTCCAACCAATTATGTGTTTCCATAATAGATGGCAATAGCTTGCTGCTAAAATGTATTTTCCTTTGATGAGAGCTACCTCCCTTCACCTGTTACTCTTTTGTTTTGTTTTGTTGTTCTCCATTAAAACTCAGTGAGCCAAACTCAACCCACAGGCTCTGTTTGGTTCAGCTGGTTTACTCACCCTGACCTCATGTCACCTTTCTAATTGATTAGCTCTTGCTCAGGCTTGAACTGAATCAAAAATTATTTATTTCTTTTTAGTTGTCATCCAGTGCTAACCTTTCCTTTCCCATAAGCTGAACAGCTGATCCTTCCTTCCTTATTTCTCTTCCCTCTCCCTCTCTCTCCTAGTTGATGCTTCCAGCAGCCTTAACCTTGAGCGCACAGCGCTTGCTAGAAAGCGATTCACATTGCAAGGTCTTTCCAACCGCAGAGCTCCACCCAAAGGTAAAATCACCCATGCAGCATTTGGTCTCAGGCCATCTGTCTCCTGCACTCCCACAATGTTCTCTCCATCCCATGGTGCCATCCATCACCGTTTCCTAAAGTGCTGCTGCATCTCACCAAATGCTCCTTTGTGGTGCACACAAGCGGCTCCTCTGCTCAAAGACACCGTCACCACAAATTGCTCCCACAGCAGCACTGGCAAGGCAACCTCTGGGTTGGCTGGTTGGGTCTTTTACTGGTGCACAGTGAAAATAACATTTGTTTCCAGTTTCTCTCAAGGGTCAAGGTGTGAACTGGTTTTAAATCATCAACTGGACTTCTTTCAGCAGCCTACAGGCTTGAAGAAAAAGTATCATATCTGTTGTGCTACATGAAATCTTCATGTGTGAAGTCATTCATTGGTTAGATGTCTTTGGGTTTTTTTTCAAATATTGTTCAGCTTTGGCCTAGTGGGGAACCAGAATTCTGGAGATCTGGGGTTTTATTCCACTTAATTGAAAAATGCTGTGTTTTGCGTACTTGTGCATAAATGTTTAGTAGACATCCATGAACAGAGAGCATTGTGAGTTCCTGTGATGGCTGTACAAGGAAGAGACTTTGGAGGAAAGAAAGAAATGTGAATAGAAATTAAATTGAATCACTACTTACAATCACTTTCTGAAAAGATACTGTAATTACTCCCTTTATTGTTTTTGTGTGGCTTTTCTCCTGTTCTGATAAATGTATTTCCTCTGTGAGACAAAGGGTAAGTATGCAGTGATGGAGAGGGTGAGGAAGAACCAAGATGAAAGCATAAAAGCAGAAATACAGAAACATTAAATAGAAATAGGAACAATAAAGTAGACAAGAATGCACCAAGAGTCAGCACTGCTGTAAGATTCGGCTATAAGATTAAGGCTGCATGTGGTAGTGAGATCCAAGATGCACAAACAAAGGTCAATGTCTGAATATAAAAATAGGTGGGGTTTAGATCTTGTGACTCGGGAAAATCAATGACAAAACACAGATTTCAGAAATAATGCTGTAATTTTTGCAAGTTTAGATCTACAATTTTGTTTGGGGCCTCTTTTTTATCTGAGTTTTCCTTGTCCTATGAAATGTCTTGCCTTGTATTCAGTGTTCCAGGCAGCGAAGCACAGCTCAGGAGAGCTCGTACCCCCTCAGCTGTAGGTGCTCTGAGTTCAAAGCCCTGCTGGGTCTGGTTGCTTGAGATTCCTGTGGAACAGCTCTTACACAATGTCCTGTTTCACTCGGTGGTGCTGATGTGCTGCTGACCTGCTCCTGGCCAGAGGGAACTGCTGGCAGACAGGCTGGGTGGATGGAGAGCGTGGTCACTCCTGCAGGCAAAGCCTGTCAGAACTGCACAGGCTGGCTGCTGAGGCAGATTGGAAACTGGGAAAAGCAAACAGGGAAGTGTCTGCAATCAGCTTGTCCTGCTCCTGAACACTTTGTCTGAAGGTTTTTGTTACTGGCCATGGGGAAGGATGGTGTGTTGAACTGAGCATGCTTTGGTTCAGACCTGCTGTGTCTGTTCCTTTCCAGAGCACATAAAAAGGAAGGACTAAATATTATAATACCACAACTACCTAGGTTGAAAACAAGATTGGGTATCAACTGGCAGTGGAGCATGGATGCTCAGAGAAATGCTGAACTGTCTACCTAGGCTGGATACAACAGGCTAGAAAATGTTGTAGATAATCATTTTGGTGTTTTAGCCAAAGAAATGCTCTGATGTCTGGAGAAGAAACTTTAGCAACCTGCATTCCATCAGTGCAGAGATCCCTCGGGCAACCTCCCAGACCTGGCATCAAAGTGTGTCCAAGTCCACACTCAAAGCACCCTTCATCTCCCCACTCTTGGGTCAGCATAAGCTATTCTGATTTGCAGAGCCAAGCTCATATTCCTTGGGGTGGGCACAGCTTCAGCACATCTCATAGTGAAATGTGGGGAAGCTTGTCTTTACTCCTGAGCAGACTTAGAGAAAAGGTAGGATGCTTAATAAGGAAACAAAAAAACACTAGATAGCCTCCACTTTCCCCAAGCTGGTTTTCACTGGTAAAGATGGAAGTTGGGAGAATGTTTTCAGGCATTCACACTGTTAAATTTTCAAAATGACGAATGTGAGCTTCAAACCATTCATGCTTGTTTTTCAGTGTATTTCAGGTCAGTCTCACAGAACAAGAAGTTCAGTGTCTAAAATGATCCAAACCTCATCTGTAGGCACACACCCCATTCCAGCCATCATGCTCATTTCTCTGTGTTTTGTAGCTGCATTTGGACACTAGTTGGTTGCTAAAATAATAATTGGCATAGGTCTCTTTTCTGAAGTATTAAAATTGGTGCAATTGGAATTGCTTTGAAAATATGTTCACAATAACACTTTCTGTGCTTTTCACCTTGTTGAGGGTATTTTTCCTGTCTGTTTTAGAGGAGCAACCTTTCTTTTCTTTACCCTTTTCCAGCTGCTGCTTTGCTTTGAACATCTTTTACCCTCAGTGCTTATTAACCTCTAACCCTGCCCTGCATTGCATCTGTCTGTTCTCCCAGATCCAGAGTCTAAGGACAGAGAAGTTACCCGTCGCTTTTCCCTAGCCTCCTCCATCAGCACCACAGTTAATGCTTCTGCTGTGACCAAAGGTACTGTCATGCTGCTTGCTTAGCTCCCCCTCTCCCTGCCTGCTGCCTGACACTTTCACTGCCAAATGCTGCTCTCAGGGTGAGTACCTCAGGCTCAGTTTTTACAAAGGCAGGAGGTTCCAGTAGAGGAAGAGGTAGCACCAGTGTAACACCTGCAGGGAGGCAGGCCAGGACATTTTGAATGTGTATTGAGGGGTGCTGCCAGCACATGGAGTAACTCTTTCCAGTTTCTCCATTGTAGGCTTCAAAAAGTGTTGCTGGTGTCCATGGAAATTGGATTAATTTTCAGCTGATGTGGGGTTAGGTTTTCAACTTCTTCCTGGTTTGGATTAGCTGGTGTTCAGTTGAAATTATTTCTCTGTTTTCTTAAAGCTCTTTAGGATTTTTGGTTTCAAAAAGGAGAGACTCTCCTCATTGCATAGCAGATATCAGATATAAAGAAAGCCTGAAACCCAGCCAAAACCAGAGGAGCAATAGATGCCAGTTTTAATCATGTTTAGCAATATCACTGATGTGATTAGAAACTATGTTTGCAGGGAGATTTTCCTATGTGTAAGGGAGCTGGGTGCCAAATGCACTGAACTCCATGCAGTTTGTGTGGGAGCTTATGGAAATTTTATTTATGTACTTCATTTAGCTTTAGAAAAGGCACATTTACAAAATAAAAATTACTGTACTAATGCCTAGATTTAAACTCAAAAGCAACCCATGCATTTAGGCAAGTTGAAAATCAGTAGCATTGTGGGCACATATGCCTACATGTCAGGGACAATTTTGACAACAGAACATATGGTCTTACATGAAATTCTGAATATAATGCCTTTTGGCAGTTTCTGGAATGGACTGGAGGAATTGATTTGCAAGGTTAAGATTTTCAGGGCAATTCACAAATCAAAATAGAAGGAAAAATGGCAGAATTAATTTGTATAAAAATCTGCTCTATACTTGTCAGGAAGAAAGTTGCTCAGTATCTGCTGCCTTCTCAACAGCTGTGAAGGGTAGGAGCCACATCCTTGGCTGCAATGAGGCTGCCAGGGAATGAGGGCATGGTGGGTTTGATGGGCAGAGGAAGGAGGTGATAGTCTCACTACATAAAAATGTTTCTTTGACAGCACCTTTAGACCACAGCATTGGAACATCCTCACATGGAAGTCATGAGCATAGCACAGGAGGAAAGGTTATCACAGCTTTTTGCCCACAGCAACAACTCAGAAATACATGATCAGTTGCTAAATTATGGGAAGACTGACTTATTTCCTAATAATTATTTTCAAAGCTGGGGAACAGAATGAAGCACACATATGTACAAAGGAAATGGACAACCAAGGGCTGTTCTTTAGTGTGGTTTATCAAAGAGAGCATGTGTAAATTGCAATGAAAGTTAAAATTTGTTACAGTTTCATACCAAAAAGTCCTATCCTAGAATCCTGTCTGCCAAAAGACTGTTGGCAATATCTTGGGATACTGAGAAAGCTACTTCTGCAAAGATTTTCAAAGCTAGAAAACAGAATCAGTGCTTCTCAATTAAATGTTTTATTTACAGCATCTGCTTTAAGAAAATATTTAAGATGACAAAAGTACCGAAGCCTGAGTCTTGTCTCACCATCAGCCCAGATGCAGATCTAGCCAGGGTGTGTGGTCACCACTTCTGAGGCTGCAGCTGCTGCTGTGTCTGATCCTCCCTCCTGACTGTTCAGCTCCCCCCACATGTGCAGCTGGGGCACAGGAGAGGTGCTGCACACGGTCCTGTGGCAGGTGTCCCCCATTTCTGTGGGTCAGGAGTGTTGGCTTTGTGGGCTGTACCCTGCCAGCCTCACGGGTGAAGGCTGGCACTGCGGTCTGGCTGCCTTAGTGCCATCTCCTGGGCAAGAGTGAGAGGGAACATCTGTGAGACCCGAAGGGAGGCAGATTCTTTTGCTGTGCTGTCTCAATGTCTTTTGACAAAAGGATTCTGTTCCCTACCCACTTTGCAGAAGTGTGTATCTTCACCACCTAGAACCTAGGGGTTGATCATTCTTCTGGGTGAAATTAAAAGTTAGTGTTTTCAGGTGATAGGAAAGCAAGTTTCTCCTTTAACAATATTTACAGCCTTGTGACTCTGTAAACTTCACACAGGTCCCCTTGTTCCTGCAGTTAAAGTCAAGAGACATGAAATAAAGAGTGACCCAACTCCCCTGGGGTTTGAAGGTAGGAGTATTTCCATCCTGCATGAAAACCTGGATTTATATTATTCACTGAATTCACATCTCATCACAGCTGATGAAGGACACTGGAGTCCATTAGGGGGTTGGGGTCAGTTTATTTGCATAATTGACATAAAGACAGCTTGTCCTGTCCCCTGCACTCATATTCACCTAGGCATGGGCCTAAATTAAACCCCCAGTTCTCTGCCTGTTTTGGGAAGTAAAGCTCTAGGCTGTCACCTGGGTCTGGATTTTCTGCCTGGCTCTGCCTCCCTCCCTAGGGAGCAGCAGCAGGGAGCCAGGGGGCTGCTTTTCACCTTCACCTGCAGTCTGGCAACTTGCATCCCTCTTCCCTTGGTAGTTTCTACTCCTAATGAGAGAAACAGGAGCCATGTGCATGAAGGCTACAGGGGAGGCTGGACTGTGCATTAATAGCCATTTCAGGTGCAGTGTTTAATTTCAGACAAGCAGAATTTCCACCAATATGTTGCAGCAGATTCATAAATTACTGTTTAATAAACAATACCAAAGAGTTAAATTGGGGTGCTGTTCCTCAGCCACTGGAAGATTGCCAGCTTCCAATGGCAGCTTTCCCCTTTACCTGACCATTTGCCTTAGGGGGACACAAGGAGCCAGGTACCTCTGCTGCAGGACAGGCAGGAGAGAGATGTGGGCTGAGGAATCCTTTCATAGCGTTGTGTTGTTTTGCACAAAAACTTGCTGGGAAGAGCCGGTGACCTCAGTGATGGAATTGGTGAAATATCAGAACTACCTCCCATGGCACTCTCAGCAGAAGAAGAGACTGGAACAGAGAGGTTGGAAGAAACAATTCAGAGGTAGCAGAAGTAATTTTGCTGTTTGCAGAATATTTTCTTTTGTTAGTGACCCCTGGCACTGTGTTTAGAACCATCCTGGCACCCAGCACCAGAGTTTCTCTAAGTGTGGGATTTATGCCTTGCTTTCCTCACTGACAGATGCCCTGAAGTCAGCATCCCCTGTGGCTGCAGAGGCAGGGGAGATTTCAAGGTGCAAGAACTATCTGCACCATAGAACTGACTTGCTGCAAGGAGTACCTTGTTTTTAACCTGTGAGCACAGCATCCCTCACCAGACTGAGTATCTTTAAGTATGAAACAATGAACATTATCACCCCCAGAAGATATTGCTCCTATTGCCAGGGCTCAGATAGAGGTAATAACTAAAGGGATTCCCCCCAAAATTCTGTTGCATTCATCACAAATAAAATCATTGAGTTCTGGTCTCCCTGGTCCCCATTTAGCTTCTGTATGGATTAGGATCAAACCATAAATTATCACCTACAAAATGATTTGAAATGCTGCAAGGAAAATATGTTAAAGGTGGGTAAAGATGCTGTAATGAAATAGAACACTGCACTTTTCACTCAGCAATTGTCTTCCTTAATTAACATCAATACTTCTGTTTGATTCATTTCGCTGTTCTCTGTCCTTCTCAGACTTACAGTTTTTCTGTGGAATGCTGCTGTCCTTTCACTCATTTGTGCTGGTCATGTGTCTCCTCTTTTATTACTGTTGGACCCCAGTCCACCTGTTTGTTAAAGAGACTGTCAGTTGCAGAGGTGATGCAGGAATTCACTTTGTACTGGTTGTCTGGTCACTATTTCACCTTGAAGACACAAATTGTACTTCCTGTCACAGATGCTTTTGAGAACACCATTTTGGCCCAGACTAAATGTAATGCTGGTTCCACCACAAGATCCGTACCTAGATCTGCTTCACAGACAGGTAAACAAAACTATCTGTAAACTCAATTTGAGAGTGCAAACTAAAATTATGATAATAGTTACTCTCTTTATATAAGGAGAGTTTTCTCTTTTGGTAAATATCATTTCCCATCAAAACAATGAAAGAACGAGCTTGGATCACTAGCTTAGAAACAATGCCCCAGATTCTGGTTTGTGAGTCAGAATAAAATAATTATTTTAATTGAAAGCAGAGAGCTCAGAATTTGATCTATTTTGTAAGAATTAAACATGAGAAACAAGCTGTTTCATAGGCTCTGAAATTAGAATAGTGATTTGAATGGAAGAGGGACCCTCATGCATGTATTTGTAAGAAATTCTTGATGACAGTGGAAGCTTTGTCTAACGGGGTAGAGGGATATCTTTTTCTCTTGGTGTTTGTAGTCCTGACTGTGAATTTGAACTAAAATTTCAGTAGCAATATTAAGTTAATTAGAATCAGCATATTCTTGCATGTTTAGACCTTTGCTAGTATTGCTGCTGTGAATAAACTGGTACAGGACAGTGTCACTTCAGAGGCTGGTTTACACCTTTAGAAGTACAGATGACCAGACCCTACCTGTGGGGTAACATCTCTGCTGGAAGAAGCTCCCTGTGTCCCTTGTACCTGGGTTGCAGTTGCTGGAGCAGACAGTCCCTGGGTGACAGAAGGGGCTGCAGAGCTCCATGACCATGTGTTGTACCAACCAGTGCTTGTAGCAGGAAGGATGTGCATGGGGCACAATTAAATAAACCAATTAAACCTATTTCTCCCAGATCAGGTCACTTTTCTGTTTACTGCCTGAACTGCCTGGCTTGGGTTTTGAATTGTCTCAGGTCATGTTTTGGTGTGGGTTGAGCATGCTGGGATGTGCACAATCCCACAGTGTGAGCATCTGCCTCCATGCCTTGTGGTCAGAACTTTGCCTTGTGAGGGCGATGGCCCGTAGGATGTAAAGAACTTGGTTCAGCATCTGCTCAGCCCAAGTCCCTGTGAATCAGCTCATACCCAGCAGGTACATTAATTAGGAAGGCACATGGTAAGCTGACTGACTCCATTCAGCTTGTATCTGTCAGGGCTGCAGAATCATTTGGTAGATGCAAGGTCTGTTTCCTCTGAGCTGGACTGTAGTCATCCCCTTCCCCTCCAGAAAAGGGACAGGCATCGTGTGCAGGAAAGTGCAGATGATGACTGCCATCTGCCATCTGCACAAAAGAGCCTGAGCTACTTTTGCACCATGGGAGCCCCAGGCAGACAGGTCTTATAAGGCTCAGCCTCAGTTTCCCTCAGGACACATCCTATGGAGATGCCTTTTTAGGGGAAGAGAGACTGGCTGTTGAGCTTAGGCTGGAAATCTCTCACTGAGTCCATTCCAGTGGATTGGGGTGGCTCTGGTGAAAATCATGCAGTAAGGCAGGTAACAGCACAAGTATGAGCTGAGATCTCTCTTTCTGCCTTGCTGTTTACTCTGTCTCTTCCCTGCACTTGCAGCCTGCTCCATGGTATAGTCTTGTAAATTGCTCAGGTGGTAATGCCACCCTGGGGTGAGATGGAGATAAAAAGTCAACCAAAATTCCATGGCTTTGTACTTACATGTGGAGGTAAGCTGGAAACTGAATGACCATGGCCTTCTGATAGTCATGTCAGCACAAGTTATCATTTGCTCTGCAGGAAGATTCCTGGTCCTTGTTTTTTGTACCTCCTGAGCTGAAGGGATTGAGCAATGCTGAGCACTGGAAGTATCCATGGGTATGAACACTGCAGCCCCACATGATGCTCTCACACCAGGGACAGCCAGTGGTACAGGCTGTTAGAGACAGAATAATGGCTGAGACATAATTTTTATGGCAAAACCATGGAATAAGATATAAAAAAGTACCAGCAATTCGGTAAGTGGAAGAGTGGGAAGTGAACCTGTGACATTTGCAAAGACTGATTCTCAAAGTGGTTAATGTCTGATAGCTAACTCTTCCTGGTTTATCTCTTTTGAAAAGGTTGGCCCAGCAGACAAATACCTTCTCTAGACACATTTGAAGATTTCGAAGCCATCCCTTCCAGCATGGATGAACTCTCCAACTCTTCTGATCTGGAGGAAGAGACCAACCCCAACAATGTAATTGCTTTTTAAAATTACACTGCCCTTTCCCTGCACAACTTCCTCCTCTCCAAATATCACAATGTAACCTGCATAGCTTGGGTTCATACCAGTCTTAAATCCATGGATGTGTGGAAATACAGAAGATGGAAATTTGATCTGGAGTGTTGGGAGATTATCACAAGACTTTTGTTGATCAGGATGAGGATCATAAAAAGTCACCCATACCTGTAAGCTGTTACTTTGCCTGCTACAAAAGTGAGGAAAAACTGAGGCTTTAAAAAAAGTAATTTCAGACTTTTCCAGATAACTTCACCTGGTGTCACAAACCCAATTTTTTTTATCAGAATAATGGCTGGTGGGTTAAGCCTAAAGTCTAAATGCAGAGAACAGGTCCATCCAAATTTTGATTAATATTTAATCTGGGCATGATGAAACACAATTGCCTACAGAAGAAATCTCTGCCAGCTTGAAATGCCTAATTCAGTATTTAACTAAAATCTCTTGCACAGTGTTCTTTCATCCATAGTGATTGTATTTCTGTGCCTTGTTTCATTATTTTAGGGGAGCAATCTCTTCCGGGTTGAAGGCAGTTTTGACAGCTGTTTCCCAGATTCTCTTACTCTCGAGGATGGAGATTTAGTGCAGTTTGTGCAGGAAGGAGAGAATGGTCAGTGGTGAGTATGGCAGAGAGACAGAACTGAACCTCCTGGAAAAGATGGAAAACATTCAGAATAATGTCAAAGTCTCTTCAAAATCAATCCAAATCCACTCAACCCATTGATCTCAACATGAAAGAGGCAGTGGGAGGCATGAACATACAAAGCAGCTTTGGTTAATTCCACCTGGGTGGCTTTGATCCCAAATGCTTGTGACATGAGGTTTAAAGGGACAAGTTTGGGTAAAGGAAATGGATAGGAATAGTTGGGATTTTGACCCCAGATGGACATCTGTCAAAGGCAGCACCCTCCTGTAGGATACATCAATAAAATCCCCACACCTTCCACTGAGAGCACTTTTAGCCCCAAAAGTTTAAATACGTGATTGACAAAGAGGAGTGAGTCTGGCCCCCTGAGCTCATATATGTTTTGGTATATTCGTTTTCTCTTGCTGCCAAGTGAGTGTTAGGAACAGACCTGCCTGGACATCTGAATTCTCTCTTCACAGGCAGTTTGGAGGGAGATCTGATCTTGAAATGCAGTCAGACCATTCAGAGCTGACACACAGCTAAGGAGGGAGTGAGTTCCATAGGGTGAAGTAGTTGGGAAGTGAAATAAACTCCTCCACCCTGGGGTGGTATTTACAGCAAGAGGGATGGATAATATGAAATATTCCTTTTCTCCAGCTCTGAATTTAGAATCATGGAATCATTTGGGTTGGAAAAGATCTCCAAGACTGAATCTAACCATGAACCCAGCACTGCCAAGCCCAAAGGCAGTGTCCCAACCATAGGACAAGGCTCTGCTTCCTTGTCACACAGCCTGCTTGCAAGTGACCTTGCTCTGGGATACTGGGTCACCATGTGACACTGAAGAAACTGACACCTGTAGGTGACCATGGAAAGATGGTGGGACAACTCACATAGCTGGAGTGCTGCACTGGATGGCTACATGCTCTTCAGAAGAGCCAGGAAAGGGAGATGAGGTGGAGGGGTTGCCCTTTATTTTAGGGAGGCTTTTGATGCCGTGGGCATTGAAACTAATGACAATGAGGTTGAATGCCTTGGGTAAGAATTAAGGGGAAGGCCAACAAGGCTGACATCCTACTGGGAGTCTGTTATGGACCACCCAGCCAGGAAGAAGAGGTGGACAACTTACTCTTTGAGCAGCTGGAGAATGTCTCAGGATCACCAGCCCTTGATCTTGTAGGTGACTTTTACCTACCAGACATCTGCTGGGAAATTACTACAGTAGAAAAGAGGCAGTCCAGGAAGTTTTTAGGGTGTGTGGAGGACAAGTTTTTGTCACAGCTGTTGGGTGAACCCACCAGGGGAAAGACTGTGTTAGAGGAGTTGTTTGCAAATAAAGATGGGCTGGTGGGAGATATGGTGGTTGGAGGCCACGTGGGGCATGGTGATCATGAAATTACAGAGTTCTCAATATTTGGTGAAATGGGGAGGAACATCAATAAAACTTTTTTTGTTGGACTTCCAGAGGGCAGATCTCTGGCTTGTTTAGGAGACTTATTCAGAGAGTTCCTTGGAAGCAGCCATTAAAAACAAAGGAGTCCAGGAAAGGTGGGGGTGCTTCAAAACAGAGATCTTGAGGGCACAGGAACAGACTGTCCCTGTGTGCTGAGGGAAAACTCTGAGTCTTAAAAAAAGTAATTTCAGACTTTTCTAGATAACTTCACCTGGTGTCACAAACCCAATTTTTTTTATCAGAATAGTGGCTGGTGGGTTAAGCCTAAAGTCTAAATGCAGAGAACAGATCCATCAGAATTTTGATTAATATTTAACCTGGGCATGATAAAACAATTGCCTACAGAAGAAATCTCTGCCAGCTTGAAACACCTAATTCAGTCTTTAACTAAAATCTCTTGCACAGTGTTCTTTCATCTGTAGTGATTGTGATCTTGAAGGTCTCTTCCAGCCTAGTGATTCTGTGATTCTGTATGGATACCTGTAGGACTGCCCTGGGTCCTCTGCCTTCCTCCTTAGTTTAGGAAATAATAGCCCAACATGCACCTCTAAGAAACACCACCCAGGGAAAGGCAATGTAGGAAAATTCACTGACTGTTTTCTGAGTTTCAGGTTAGTGAAGAAGCTGGTCTCTGAGAAAAGCGACTGGGTTCCCTCCAGTATATTGCAGCCAGCAGAGGGGGACAGTAACAACATAATTAAGAGCAGCAATGCAGGTAATAGACAAAATGTGTTACTGGTTTGGTGGTTTTTTTTTCTTCATACTGAAAAAAGATGTGATAGTAAAAAAAAAAAAAAATGTGATAAAAAGTGCACTTTCTATATTAAAGTACTTTCCTGAGTGCATGTCTGTACTGCAGTCTCTGGTGACATGGCTGAGCTAACCTGAAATTTGGTGCCTGGGTGTGAAAGCTATTCAGGCACAGCAGCTTTCCTTGGCCTGGCTTAATTGTTTTCCCCTTTCTGAGCAGAACTTGAATCTCCCATCCAACTTCTATAGCTATCAGTACTGGCTGCTTTACAGTGAGCCCAAATGTCTCATACATAGGGTGTGCCTGCAGGACAGCTTTGATCCTGGCATGGATAGACTTTGGATGTAGACCAGCATCAGGGCTGTGCTTCTGGCCTAGGTTTGAACACATTAAAATTTCATGAACCATTACTGCCTTCATCATATTGCACAGCTGGCTCCAAAAGCTGCAGGAAGAGCTGCTCTGGCAAGATTTCAGCCAAATCAGCACTAAAAGTCATCTGTTCACAGCTTTGGTTCTGACCTGACACCCAAACAGGTTGCACTGGAAAAGCTGAATCTGAGCAACTCTGCAGATCAAAGGTTTACAATTCTAGACTAGTATTTGTCCATCCTTAAATATAATTTACCAAAGTGTGTCCTGCTTTTCTTCTGGTAGCAGAAGAAAGCAAAATCTGGCACAGCCATTCCCTGGGAATTGTGATGGAGAGCTACTGGCACTTTATTCTGAGTTGCTGATAACCTTTGATTTCTTTGGTCAGTTTGTCAAAGTGGAGGAAATCCTCTTTGAACCTCAAAAAGGTTCAAGGATTCTTTGCTGTGGTGTAAAGGGAGTTTGATAATAGCTGCTCCTTCCCCTCCACAGCAGGTCAGTCCTCTCCTCACCAGCCCAATGATGGCTCTCATTTCACTGGCATCTCCAGTGCTTCAAAAGAAAAACAAAGCCAGACACACGTTACAGTTACACACCAAAAGAGCCTCCTTTGCCTTTCCTGAAGGAATTAGGAGAGCAGTAGAATTGTGATTTTATGTTTTATTTTATTCCAGGCTTTTAGCAAAGAACCTCAAAACTGTAGATGAAAAATCCTGTAGACATATTGTAGTGACAATGCCCATGTCCTCCTTTTCAGACACCTACAACGATTCCTGCAGCACAGCCTCAGTAGAGTCAGACACGAAGGAAGGTGAGGTGGCCAAAAGCTTCCCAGCAGAACAGAGGGCTGGCAGCTGAACAGCAGGACCAGCCTTCCTCAGGACCCCGTCCACCTGTCTTTATCTTGGGTGGACACTGGATCAAAGCTGCCTTTCTCACAAGCTCTGAGGTTCATAATTCACTAAAATTTTGTCAATGTGAACAGATGAGAACTGTGCTGTCCACCTGGCAAGCTGGGAAAAACAAACTTGAAAGGAGCATTAAACATCCAGAAAACATCAAATCTACCTTCAGTATTAGAGGAGAAAAATGCTTCTCGCACTGATTATCAAACTGTTTCAGAAGATGTGGCCTAAATTAGGTCGAGAGCAGAGCTGAAGAGTTTCTATGCACGCACCTTTTGGCAACTTTGCTTGAGCACCACATCACTGCAGAGGGGCACATGATGGTTATGAGTCCTTGCTCCACCATGGGGTCACCTGGAGGTTTTTCCATTTGCTTGCCTCTGGCTGTGCCTTCCCTGTCCTCCTTAATTCCAGCTGATACATCTTCACAAATGTGCCCTTTTTTGCTGTCAGTCAACACCAAAAACCCCACTTGAGGGTGGCTGTGGAAAGGAGACTTCTGGCTGGGAGCATCAGGGAGGCTCCGTGCAGCAGTGACGTGACTCCTGGGAAGGCCCAGCTGCACACAGCATTCCACACCCGCAGTGGTGGCAGCTCCTGGCTGGGAGGTGCAGGGCTAAGCAGGGAAGTAAAGATGTGTAACAGCTACTGTGACAAAGAACACTTTGAACTCTTTTTACAGTCCAAGTCATTCCTCTGCCCCCTCTACAATCTCTGGTTGCTGGATCAAAGCCCTTTGCATTTGGTGCCGAGAATTCAGTTGAATGCCATTTACTGTCCCACGTTTGAGTAGACTGCATGCTTTCCTTGTGTGCTGGGCTATGAGTAGATACATTTCACCCCCCATTTGGAATATACTTAAACATTGCAAATAGCCAGTGAGCATTAGATGCTCCAATGAGTGGATAAAGTTGTTGTTGTTAAATACTTTCCAGGATGTTTGATGAAAGGACTGTACCAAATCTCTGCCACATAAGGATGTAATGTATAATATAAAGTGATTACAGATGGTATGATTTCTACACAAGCCATTAGCTCATTTAGAGCAGCTGTTAAGGCATGAAGGCATTTTGATGGTAATTGGGTCTTAGGTCCCACAAAAGCTGCTAGTACTTTAGTAAAGATAAATATTGACTGAGAGTTGCAAACAGACAAAGATCAGTCTGGTGAGAAGAAGCTCAAGAGTGAGTGAGTGGCTTTCATTCTTAGGGATGTTTTGTTTAACCCTCAGACTAGAGGTGCTTTATGTAAATAACAAAGAGCACTAAAAGCACTAGAAATGGAGATGAAGCAAAACCAAAACCCACTCTTTACTAATTGAGCCTCTGAGCAAAGCAGTAGGTGTGTGTATCATTTGTGCTCTCACCTTCACAGGGACTCGAATGTTTTCTTTGTGTCTCGGTGGAGGCTGGCTTTGCAAGGACCTTTGTGTGTGAGTCAGGATAGCTGTGGAGCAGGTAGATAGTCCTGCTTGAGAAAAAGCCTTGCAGCAGGTAAAGGCTTAGCCAGATTTTTTTTGCCTGTGAAGACTTATTGCTAGATTATAAGTTGCACTGTGGTGATTGATTCCCATGGCTCTTCCAACCCTCTGTATCCAAACTCTGTGATTTTTGACATTTTCTGTTCATGACTAAAGGACCTGAGAGTTCTGTACCTTTCTGGAAGCTATATTTGTCCTACAGAGGTAGGAGCTTGCCTGTTTTTGTTGGTCATTTACCTCAAAAATGACATGTAGTCTCTCAGGAACATGAATTCTCATGGTCTACTGTAGTTATCAGCATCTTGCAGGAAGAATTGATTCCTTTCAGTCCCCTAAGGAAATATGCAGTGACATTTTCTTATAGTGCAATTACTTTATCCTCTCTCCGAGTTCATTCTGGTTTCTCTATTACTTTCAGTAATTTTTGCACAGGAATAGTGCTGCTGTCTACCCCTGCCCTAAGCATAGGAGAGGGAAGGGTTTGGGACCTTTGATTGCACATTAGTGAGCATAGTAAACTTTTGTGTGTGGGAGAGAGAGATGGGGAAGGGTTACCCTGGGTGTGTGAAACTGCCAAATGAAGATTTGTGACATTGCTGATGGATGGGAAAACAAAAACCTGCACTTTGGAGTTTTATTTTTGAGAAATCTCATTCTGATTGTGAAATGACAGAGGGAAGTCTCTGAACAGAAGATGAGAAGTCAGGTACTGTCAGTCCATTTCCTACCTCTGCATGAGCATCCCTATGTGCCCCAAAACCTTCCTGTAAAATGGGAGCTATTGAATTCCCCACTAACTGCTAAATTTTACCATATATACAAAAATTAGGGACCCTCCAGGGAAAAGCAAAGCATTCAACCCCACAGACCCTGATGTGCCCTTCAAGAGTGCCACTGGTGGCACCCTGTGGAGCAGTCTAGAGCTGGAGAAGGGAATGGGATTACTGGGGAAAAGGGTCCTCTCCCAGCTCCAGACCATCTGTCATGGCAACTGCAAAGGTAGGGGCTGGATTATTGCATATTCCTCCCTAGTTCACGTCTGAAAACTTTTTTCTTTTTTCTTTTCCCCCAAAAATCTCATGTTTTATCCTGCTGGACCAAAATTTGAGTGTGTCCTGCTTCATGGATGCCCTGGGGATGACAGGTCCCTCTGTCCCGTGGCCGTGCAGCAGTGGGACAGCACTCTGGGCTTTGGGAGCTGACTGAGCCTGGGCAGGGAGCTCACAACCATTAACTGTGTCTTTAACCTTCCTGCAGTGCCAGGTGCCTGTTTCTGCCTCCACATTCCCAACCCAGGGCACAGGGCAGCCCTGGCAGGGTCTCCTGGGCAGTGACAGGGCCCTTGGCTCCAGGGTTGGTGAGACAGGGCCACTGCAGGGCTGGCTTTGGGAAAGAATGGGTTCAGTGACACACCAGGCTGCTGACAAGTCCTAGAGCAGCCCACAAAGGAGTAATCTTCTGGCTTTGCTGATGTGACAAAATGGGGTTTGATGACTTTTTGATTTTTTTTAATAGTAGGCAGGATAGTCTTTTAATTAGTGTATTTCTGTCAAGCAAGATGATAATTAAGGGAATTACTCTCCATGTACAGTCTAGAAGATGATTTGGTGAAGTCCAGCAAGACTAATGTGTGTGTTAGGGTATGCTTATTGTCTGTAGGTCTTTGACACCATCCTTTTCAGGTAGATGGACCTAAAAATCATAGTTTTCAAATAAGGATTTCATTTCAGTGTTGTTTGGACATGATATAGTGACCATTTAAAAGTAATTGAAAAGTAATGGTTGTGACTAAGTTTTGGCTGTAGAAGACACCAGATCCCAGGTAAATCTGTGCTGCAGCAGCCCTTGCTGCTGGCCCCGAGCCTGGCCGTGCTCCCTGGGCTGCTCACACCTGCCCTCCACAATGAGGGTTTGCCTGGGCTCTCCTCCCTCTGCTCTGCTGCTCTTCTGCAAAACTTCAGAATCTTCACATCCTCAAAACTGCTCACTCAGGTGTGGGTGGGCTGCAGAGTCCTTCCCTACTGGCACCAGGGGCAAACAGAGACAGGCAGTTGCACGACACACAAGTCTTGCTTTTAGTAAACCAGGCTAAAATAGAATCAGGTCTGATCCTCTCCTCTCACCTCCACCCTCCCCAGGTGGAGAACCAGACCAGTGGTCTTTGTCTTGAACACAAACAGCTGCAGCCAAACCACATCTGAGCTCTGGCTTTTCTTGCCAGTGACAGCAAAGCTCTGTGTGTCTCTTATGTTCTGGTTGTGTGTGTGATGAGAAGCCATTTTATTATCTCTGATTTTCTTAGAGTCTTGATATTTCAAACAGGATTGGGTATGAGAAAGGCCATGTACTTCCTTTCCAAAAATACTCAAAGACTTCAAATATATATATATGATTAGAAATATATAAGAATAATAAGAAAAAAGATCCAAAATGTGTATTTCTTCTTGCAGCTGGACTGAAATAGCTGCTAAGATTTCTTCTCCCCAGCTGAGAATTGGTACAGTTTGTTTTTCTTACATGATTTCCATGGTGTTGATAATGATGTATTTGTATATTGTGACTGATGAGAGATAATCAGACAGGGAAAGAGCACAGAATTACCTGTCCTTTTTTCCAGTCAAGACAGAATGTATGAATTTATTACAAGAAAAAAAGTGTGCAAATGAACTTCCTGTAATTAGGCCATTCTGACCTGTGTAGAATGACACTTTGTTTGAAATTTATAAAAATTATAACTAGTACAAAACCCTGTGGTTGATGTCTCTATATGAAGCGACAAGTAAAATGAGATTTTTTAATTTGAAATAAATGAATTATCAGTAAAGACACATTACCAGAGCTGAAAAAATCCACGCATTTGTCCAATATAAGTGTAATTTGTCCAACACACATGTCAAAAGGCAAAGTAGGGTTTTTTTTTCCTTTACCCATCTCCCTTAGTCATGTTCTGAAATGCTGGGACTCTCAGGAGTGTGCAAAGGTTCACACAGCTCAGAAGAAGTTGTAGATGACTTTACAGCAGTTACTCCTGAGATACCTGCATGCCTTTGGCTACCAGTGTTCATTAGGGAGTGCTAATTGACCCGAATACAGGCTGTGGATCACGTAGAAAGGCAAGCAGGTAAAAATGAGAATGTAGAAACACAGTGCAAATCGAGCAAGATAAACTGGAACTGATTGCATGCAGTATCCAGATTTCTGGGGGCAAACTTCACCTCAGCTGACTTTTCAGGCCCTTGGTGTCACCATGTTCCTGCAGTGAGTATTGGTACGAGGAAAAGAAGAATTAGGATCACTCCCAATGCCAGCGTGGGGGTTGCTTTGTTCCCTGCCCCATGCAGACCCTGGCAAATGTCTTACTTGTAGCAGGTGCTCTGTGGAGATGGTCACACCTCTCCCTTCTGTGCCTTAACATAAAAGATGGATTTTGCCCTTAAATAAAGTATTTTCTGAAGAACACAGGGGAGGCACTGATTTGCAGGCTGTAACCCTCTGCTGGGCACTTTGCATCAGGTTTTCAGAAAGGGAGGGAGACTCACGACGCTTTCCCTGGCCTTGCAGAGCCCCAGGTCAGCCTAGCAGTCATTTCTCTTTTCACTTTCTTTCCTAACCATCATTTATTTCCTTCTGCGTGAGTTTACAGACGAGAGGCATCGGTCTCCCCCTCTCTCCCCACCTCCTTCCCAGCCATGTGACTGAGCACTCCCTGCATCAAGTGAAACTTTTCAGTCCGCAGGGAAGCTGTTTCGCCTGCACCGCTCCCCGGGGAGAAGCAGCGCCTCTCACCCGCAGCCGTGCTGGCCATGGGGAGGAGTGCACGGCAGCTCATCTCGCTGACCCTCGCCTGTGGTGAGTAACAGCATCATTTCTACCTGAAAAACGGGACATTGTGCCAGTTTTGTTTCCTTGCGGTCAGGACAGCACCCAACAGACTCAAAACTTTGAGCAGCTTTGTTGCTCACACTAAGGGTGCTTTCAGTAAAGTCCCACTGCTAAGAAATAACCATAACTGCTGTTAATTGCAGCTGGTGTACACTTAGTTTGATGTTTCGGTAATTTCTCTTGAACTCTGTGGTGGCATAAACCCTGTGTGAAGGAGTCAGTCCAAAGCCATGTTAGAAGCAGACTTTTCTGGGTTTGCTTTTTAAAATTAAAAATAATTTGCAGAACTAACTGAAAATCCTGAGTGAGACGAGCAGAAAAGAAAAAACTAAGGAAGTGTTGCTTCAATCATTAATTTATCTGCACTGCGAGATGCAGAGCCGGATCAGGAAAGCAGGAGTGAGGCAGGGGCTTGGAGAAGACAGGCTGGGACTTCTCTCAATGACAAAGCCCATCAGAGTCACCCTTTGATCCTTAATGTTGCTCTGTGAAAACCCGGGGAGCCATACACATGGAGGAAATCTCCCAGTGCTCCCAGCCACTGCTCACCACCTGCAGCAGCACCAAATTTTCCTGGTGAAGAGGGACAAAATGCGGATTTGACCTTGCTGTTGGGTGTGTTCTGCCATCGGCACACGGGGATCGCACAAAGAACAACCCCCCTCCCCCTCTCAGTCCATGAGAAGGGAAAATGCCCAGGGACTCGACCATGAGCAGTCCCAGCTGTATCTCTCTGCTTTCCCATGCCTGCCTCGTAGCCAAAGGTGGCTGACGTAGCCCCAAGACATACAAATGAAAGAGAGAGCAAGATCAGACTGAGAAGCAACACTAATAATTCAGTGGTCAGCAATTACTTTTGACCAGGAAGAACTTGTTTCCTCTGTTCCTTACCTGTTTTGATATTTCCTTTAATAATTCGTTGTGATGTTTTATTAATGTCCCAAAGTCAAGTCTTTCTATGCAGACTGGGAATGAAACATAATTAGTGCTGAAGGGATAAAGGTCAAATGGGTTGGAGGGAAGCTATGGCAGAACTGAAACCTCTCAGAAAATCTTGGTGCTTTTCCAATTTCTCCAGCAAACCAAAGCGGCCAAGGCTGGTGAAAGCATTTTCAATGATTACAGGAAAATGGAGATGGGTCAGGTTTTGCATCCACTCTGAGTCAAGTAAACAGGAGCATTTCTCCTGGCAGCAGAAAGCAGAAGAAAGCCGCTGGGCAGCTGAACAGATGAGTGTGGTTGGATAAAAAGGGGAAAAAAAACTCCTCAGTAAGAGTTTCTATCACACACCCCAGCACAAAATGATACAGCCAGGCCATGGCACTGAGCACTCAGCTTCCCACCCGGGAGCAGAGCAGTGACGTTCCTTGTAACAAAACTTGTAACCAAAGCATGAAAAAGGGATCTCCAGGCCCCGACTGGGAAGTGTGAATTTCTGAGAACTGTGCTGGTCCATTTCTGAGAATTTTGTTCTGGAGCATTGCAAGGAGGCTGTCAGGGCTCTCACGCAGCCCTCGGCATCTGTTACGCACAACTTCGGTGCTCAAGTGAGACAAGGGGACTGCAGCTGCTTGCTCTGGGAAGATACACCCCAGGGCACTTGTATCCCTCAAGCAAAATATTGCTTTTGTGTGAAGTTCTGAGTTGGCTTTATGGGAGGAAAACAAAGGGAAGCTACTGGGGAATGCAGAGCTGCCATTCCTTGTGTTTGTGTGGCCTGTTCTGCTGGCAGAGCCACAAAAAGGCTGTGCTGGGGGAGTCGTGCTCACGGCTGCTCTCTGAGCAGAGCCAGGCTCCCAGAGAGGAATGTGGCCATGCTAAGGAGCTGTGAAAGCCTTCCCAGCCTCAGCTGGAGGGTAGGTCAGGGACCCCATGGGCCCATCTGCCCCTTCACACAGCAGAGCCACCAAACCACCTCCAGCAGCCACTCAAACACGGCCAGTGCCAATGGGTGCAGCTGGAGAGCGATCCCTGTCCATCCCTGGGAGCTGATGTGGCCAAATGCCTCTTGGGAAGACAGTCCAAGCCAGGGGATTTAGCAGTGTGGCCATGCACTGGCAGAAAGCCCCAAAATGCTTGGAGGAACAGTCTGGTAGTCAGCCAGTGAGGAAAAGCCATGGACCATTCCAAAGACATTTCTGGCTTTACTGTTCAGGTGACCCTGTCTGGCTGAATAATGAAAAATAATTGGGTTGAAATGACCTTTTGGGGAGTTTTATTTAAAAGCTATGGGTGACATTCTAATGTCACTTCAATAATATTTCTTTCTACATCTGTGTTACCTGGTTAGTAATCAAAACCAATCTGTGAACTGAAAACTAAGACCTACAGACAATTTAGGACTTGTGTTAATTTAAATACATATTGTTTCACAGTCTTAGAGGGGAAGAAAGAGTGAAAATTGCAACTTCTTTTTTCTTGTTTCTATCATGCTGATACACTCAGATGCAGCTCCCCATAACTGGTGCAGGCAACTGCTCTGGCTTTCCCCTGGCCTCAGAAGGAGATCAGTCATCTGATTAACAGCTCTGCACCAGCTGTGGTAAAGCGTAGGGGAAAGAGAGAAAATGAACTGAAGTAGCATATGAATTACGCATTTTGAGGTTCATTTTGAGAAAAATCACAATTTTTCTTAGATTTTCAACTGTCTCAAGTTGCACTTTGATGGTAACACCCAAAGTGGCAGTCAGGTGTGTTCTGTACAGCTCAGAGTGAAACCCAGGCAATTTTTGGAGTATGGAGTATTTACATCTACATTTCTGCTCTTCTGCAGCATAGTCATTTTTAAGGGAAAATTGTGGTAAGGATTAAGATCTGTGCATCTGCTCTTGTTTCTTTGATTTTTATGTTGAATTTGATTCAAAACCCAGGAAGTTTTATTATTCTTAGTTTATATGCATTCAAAAATGGTTAGATTTTGTGAATTCAGCTATTGAAGATCTCTGTTCATGATGAGTGGCAATAAATAAATGAATAAATGGAGGAACTTGTGAGATTTCAGCCATTTTAACTCTAAATGTGCCTTTGGCATTAATCTATCCTAAAATCCTAATCTCAGCAGCCTGCCGTACATCAAATTTGACACTGATTCATGAGAATTTTATTTGAAAGAACCAGTGTACAGTGAACTCTGACATGTTGAGGCTGTACTGCTGGGAATATAAGCTATCTTGGACTTTTGGGTCTCTTCTTTCTCCAAAATGAAGAATTTATCTCTGTCCTCCCACTAATTTAGGCAGTAAACCATTTACCTACACTTATATCTTCATGTACATCAACGAATTCACATACATCAGTGATTTATTTCTTTAACTTAGCCTTGACTGGTTCCAGAGTCTTGTTGCATACTCACAAAGACTCAAGCAGAAGAGTTGACATTCAAATATTCTACAATGTACTTTCCCACTTTTTGTTCACTTCTGTATTTAGGAGACAAATTTTTATTTTTTTTTCACTTCTGCAAGGCACATGTTTCTGTAAATGTTATTAGATGAAAGCATAATTTTGGTGCTGTAACTATTTTCTGATGTGGTCCAAAACGCTCCTGATGCTGCACCCTGATTTTTTTTTCTCATTTCTGAAAGCCCGTCACTAATAGGGATGGTCTTTCTTGGGGTTCTTCCAGGAGGAAGAACTCCAGGGTTCAAGCTGACATGGCTACAACAAAACCATAAATAAATACCTGGAATTTCCCTGTTCCCAGACTGGTTTCCCAGACTGTTGTGAATCCCTGTAAGACCACAGCATTGCCTCACTTCCTTCACACACACAGACACATCCCTTTCCCTACACTTTGTTGGTAAGAAACCAACAATCCCTTTGGCTGCTACACCCACTTCATCTTCCTTAGACCTCAACAATTTGCTTCCAGCAAATCCTACTGAACTACTGCCTACAGGGAATTCTTGTGCTGCTTGGGGATTGTGCAAGGTCTGGTTCCTCAGTGTCTGGAGAGCTGGGAGCCAGTGTGCTCCACTGGAGTGGGAACACTCAGAGGTGTGAAACTCAGGGGAGTGGTGCCTAGCTGTGGATAGTCCTACAGGGTGTCTGCTTTTACTCTCCTATTGTGATGGGGCCCAAATGAAGAATGAAATTGTATTGATATCTTGGAAAGGCTGACCTGGAACAGAGACTGGACAGAGCTAGAGAATAAAGTAGATATTTATTAAATGGCCTTTAAGGATACACCTTGAGCAATACAAGAGCCTGGCCAGGGCTACACTCAGGGTGGACTTAAAATGGTCATGAAATGGATGACCAGTCATGAGGTCTTACACTTTTAAAAGTTTTGGTTCATTTGCATATTGGGTTTAGTTGTCCAATTACAGCTTCAGGTTATGAAGTCTCATCCTTGTTTTCTCTCTTCAGTCCACCATTATGCTTTAGGGCCTGAAAACTTGTAATGGTTGTCCTTGGTCCTCAGCAGGAAAGGATTTGTTTTGTCTGCCTACTCTGTGAAGAGAATTTACTAACACTTAATATGAGGCTCAGAACTACACCCCTAGGCAGCACAGAATCTGAAAAACATGAAAGCTAAAACTTAAGGCATCAGTATTTGATAACAACCTATTTGATAACAAACCAGCGCAGGTATGTTGCAGTTATCAACATAAAAGTGAAATGTAAAGTTTTCTAGACCACTGACTTCAGTTTCTTTGCAGCATTTTCCTCCTGCTTTGTTGAGGTGGCCCTGGGGGTCGAACCGTCTCCAGAAACCACATCCTTCCACCGAGTGGCTACTTCTGCACAGCCACTTTCCTTGTATCATTCTTCACCCCATCAAAGCACCACAGTTCATTTTAACAGCACAGGCCCTCTTCAAACAACACCTGTGAGCCACAGAACAACTGAGCAGACAGCAACAGAGCAGCTCCAGGCAACGTCAGCTCCAGGCCAGAACGGAGCAGCCCAGGCAGGAGCAGACACCGAATCCTCAACACCCACAGACAGCCCCGGCACAGCCGGCCAGGCCACGACCTCGGTTACAGCTGCACTGAAGAACACAACCACTCCCTCTGTGTCCTCCACCAGGCGTGGCAGGAGACCACGTGTGACCACAGGAACGACCACCAGCATCTCCCTGAAGCAGGAGACAGCAAGCACCCAGGGGGCAGCTGCCACCAGCACCTCTGCAGCCACCACACGCTCCAGCACGCGGTCACGGAGACAAACAACAGCCACGGGCAGCCCGACAGCCACGGCCGTGAGCAACACAACGACCACCCACGCAGGGACACAAACAGCCCCCACCTCCCCTGGCAGCACCGTGAGACCCCCTCCCGCCCCCCAGCCCTCTGCCATCCCCACAGGCACCTACACCCTTTCTGATGGGAACAGGACCTGCGTCAAAGCCGTCATGGGCCTGCAGCTGATAGCTCAAGATACACCACAGGTGAGGGGAATTGAGCTTTGTAGTGACTTTATTCATTAGCTGGAGTTTATTCTTCCTCTTTCCAAGCCATTTTCAGAATTAGCTTCTATGATCAAAATAAGTGGTTTGCTGCCAGTCTGAAATCCCCCATGTACCACATCTACCACAGCATCCCAGCTGCTGTACTTTGGCCTGTGGTGATGATGATGCCAAGGGGATGGAAAGGTACTTTCTTACTTCAGTGATATTTTTGTGGGAGCAATGCTGGGGCAGGATATCAGCCTGCAGTGTTATTTGTGCTTCTCAGAATGGGAGACTAGTTAAAATCTGAACTGACCTCACGTAAGAGCTTGACGTTGTGATTTGTAATGAAAGGAATAAATTTCCAGTTCACAGACTTGGATTTAGAGGTGGGTTGTCCTGATGCTAATGTATGGACATTTTAGGATCATGGGAACTGCCAGGTGCTGAAGAGCTGGTCCTCTCTCCTAGAAGTGAGAGTGATTCAGCAAAAGATGTCATACAACCTGAAATGGCAATTATATCCTCAGGCTTAAGGTTTTGTAGCCTCCATTAATAGAACACATGGAGCTACATCCTCAGGCTCTGGAGTTTTTATGCTTGAGCCATCCCTGTTCCAAATATAAATATTCATGTTTGATGTCTGAATATTTCTAACACTGGATGACTGTCTAATGTTGGTAAAGGGAATTTTCATCCCTTGTCCTGGCAGGGAGCAGGATTCCCACCCTCACTAGACCATAGTGAGATGTTTATAATAACATAAGATGCTCCGTCTTTATAAATTACTACTTGTACTCATCTTACCCTGCCTGAAACCTATCAGTTCACTGAATGAACAGAAACCAACAGTGTAATGCACTGGAACAGCTCAGTGATGTGTCAGACAACTGCCAGTGCTGGTTTAGGAGTGGGGAACAACCCTGGCAGGCAGCACTTCGGCTGCCACCACCACTGGCTGGTTCATTCAGCCATGCACAGCCTGGGGGCCAAAATAGGGCAAATCTCTGCATGATTTAAAGTTATTAAATCTCTGCATGTTTGGTTTTAAATTCCCCTCCTCCTCTTCCTCAGCAGCCCTGCAATGTCTCTTCTCTCTACAGGAGCAGATGGAATATGTGACTGTCAACCCTAATGCGACAAAGATATCTGGAAGCTGTGGGATGATGCAATCTTCATTGAACTTAACTTTTAGTGGAGGATTTGTAAACATCACCTTTGTAAAGGTAATTGTTGCATTTAAGTTGAAGGAGTGTTTAGGACTGGGAAGCAAGAATTTAGGCTGCCTTTGATCCAGCTTGAGCTGTTGTAAAAGGCATTTTATCTATCTCTGTGCTTGTTTTCCATCTGTATATAAATGCATGGTTACTCCTGTTCTTCCCAAAGGGCTAGAGCCCTAGAACCATGGTTTAATTAATTCAGGCTGGAAAATGCCTCTGGAGGCTGCCTGCTGCAAGGTCGTGCTCACAGTACAACTGACTTCAGTGTTAAGTCAGGTCTGTTTGAACTTCCAGTTTGGAAGTGAAGGGTAAGCACAGTACTCTGCCATCCTCTGACAGAAGGTGCCAGAGAGCAGTGTTAAAGCTGCCCATCAAGCAACATAAAGTCTAGGAATAGCCAGGCAAAATCTGAATCTCTTTTTTACATAGGTAAAAGTCTCATGGGAGGGAAGGTCAGGCCTGCTGTTTGCATTGGAGTGGTGCAGAGGGAAAGGGTTTGGGACTGGAGTCCCTGTGCAGGGACAAGGTGTGCTGGGAGCTCTGACTCACACTGTCAAGTTGCTCTCAGCCATTTGCTTTCCCTAAAAGCCAGCTGGGATTGTCAAATTCAAAGGACTGCCTGTGCAGTTTTAAGTGCCCAGGAGCCATGACACATCCACAGCTGAGGGAGTCTAATTTCATCTAATTTCTGAGTGGAAAATTCCAAACAAGGGAACTGAAACAACAAAATTATAGGTAAGTGGCTTTAAAATACACCACACCAGGGAGACCTATAAACACACACAGAAACTTGGGCAAGATGGGAGCTCCTGTGCACACAGTGGGAAACTGAGCTTTGTTTTTGACATTTTATCTATTAATTCCATGTTCCCCATTGGGGCCACATCACAGGTAGGTGTGGCTTTAACACAAGCTACCAAGAGTGCTGCAGCTTTTATAAACACAGGAGAAAATCCCAGAGTGCAGCCATCCTCTTGCTAACTCAGACATTTGCACCTTTTGAGAGGCAGCACTATTTACCTGAAAGCTGTAAGGGCTGGGTGATGATGCCAGCAGAGGTAGAACAGAACTAACACTGTGTATGAAGTCCTGAATGGGCAGGAACAAGGCACAGGCTGGATCCCATCTAACTCTGGCAGGTGTAGTGAACATCAAGGCCATGTCCTGGAGCTCCACAGCAGCTGAGAGCTGCATCTGGCTATCACTACTGATCTGTGTCCTTCAATTAATCAAGCTAAAGTGTCAGTCTTGCAGCCTGATTCCAAGCTCAAATTAGAGACAATTAAGAAAAGTACAAATGGTTAATCAGTCATTTTCATAGAAAGTCCAAGGGGGAACAGCAAATTATAGCTCACATGTGTAATTAATTCTTGAACAGAGAAAATATTTCGATTAGGAGTCATCTTTATTTTAGCTTATGACAAAATGTTTTTTAAGAGCTACAGGGGAAAATTTTGTGAGGTAAAAATGAAGGAGCTCTTTCAAAACAAAGGATCAGTTCAGACTCTGAGTGTTTGCTTTAAATGTGTGCTTCCTGCAACAAGAGGAGCATTTTTGGTGTTACAAGAATCCTTAGAGAAAGGCTGGGGATTCAAGTACCCACGAAAGCCCCAGGCTGGAGCAGTGCTAAGGAGAGTGATGTGAACCTTTAGGAGGTGCTTGACCTGTCTTGCCCTGAAAAAGGTGGGTGTTGGCACAGCATTAGACAATGCACCCTCCACTCAAAGATAAGCCTCAAGAGCATAGCAGGGCTCAGCTTGGACTGCTTTGAAATTCAAGTTAATAAAAAACCAGTTTTCTGCTGGCTTTTTGTGTTTGGTCCCCACAGTCTCTCTCGGTGCTTTGAAGCAGGAGTGCTCCTGCAGTGGCACTTGTGGCTGTCCCTGATGGGAATGGAGCTGGCTCCTGCCCCAGGGCTGGGGTGGCAGAGGAGAGGAGCTGGTTCAGGGCTCACCACTCCAGCAGCCTCTGCAAAGGGCATGAAAAAAGGAAGTTGTGTAACCAACCCACAAGACGTGAAGTAGGAGGAGGTGTTTTCCCCAAGCAAAGTTTTCGACTGTGGCCAAACAGAAAAAAGCACTGCCACCCAAAAATGGTCATGTTTCACCTAATTATGGCTTTCAGTTGGAATAATGCTGAGAATCTCATCTCTGGTGTATTTCTTCCTTAAAATTTCCCTCTCCATCCTGCCAGTTTTTAACCGGGAGCACAGGACACGTTCATGTCTACTGCCATTTATCCACCAGCTGCACTCACCTGTCCCTGTGTGCTCAGAGCAGGAATTAAACTGGGTAGCAGGGCTGCTGCATGAGGCATCACATTTTACTCCAACACTGATACCAGGGGGAAGTTCCCAGGGCTGGCTCTCAACCTTTGACACTCTAGGCAAGGGCAGTGTCCAGGTTGCACCAGGGTTCAGGGCACACCTGGCTGGAAATCTTGTTCTGTGCTGTTGTACCAGGTGTTTTCCATGTCAGCAGTCTTCCTACTTTTGGTTATCTCATGAGTGCCCAGCTTGAGCAGTTTGTGTAAAATGACACCTGCATGGTCTCGTTTCACTGAACTGAGCAGAACTGGTGATGCAGCTGAGATTTGGAGAAGAAAAATACATCCAAGAGGGTTGATTCTTGGGTCTCAAAGGTGATGCTTTACAAAGTATTTCTTTGGGAAATTCTTTATGACCATTTTGCTGAGGTAAGCTGTGTTTCTTTCCCCTGCAAATATGAGTATGTATTATGAATAAAGATACATCTTCTTTTGCAGCAAGCTCCAAGTTACTCTGTCACTAGAATTGAAAGCAGAATACAGTTATCTTTTGAAGGTCAGTGATTTTACTCTGTCGTAATTTCATATCAAACTGTTCTAGGCATGGGATAAGTTTTCAGATCTTTACAACACTGGATTTTGCAAATATGTGTTTAATCAAGCTTTCAATGTGTCATTCACCTAAATCTTATGGTATAAAAATGGAAGAGAAGGGACCTGGCTGCAGTTAAGTCACTATTATTATATTTTCTTTTTGATCTCAAAAGCTTTCCCTGCCCCACTCTTTCAGAATAGAGATTACTTCAAACTTTGCCTGCTCCTGTGAGAATTCTAATCCCCTCTTGCAGGCTCAATTTGTTAAAATGTGATTTGAAGAAGCATCTGAAATTGTAGCCACTTTTTCAGACCTAAGCTCAGCTGAGTTGCCCATTGATAGTTAAAGCACTCATTTAAACAAGTCAGAAGAGTAAATGATAGTTAATGGAGAAAATGTCCAGGCTTTAGTCACTTCTGGGACCATTTTACCTCAGAAAGATGTTGGTTCCAGTGGAGTCAGTGTGGATTCTCACCTGTCTCTCTCTGGCCTCCAGGTATGCTTTACTATGCTGCTCTAAATGAGAAGCTGTTCACAACAAAGCTGGGGAATTCCTTTAAGTGTGCCAGCAGGCAAACCTTCCTCTTGGAGAGGAACTTCCAGATCCTCTTTGTTCATATGCAGCTGCAGGCGTTTGACATTGTGGGTAACCAGTTTGGAAAAGGTGAGTAGAAGGATACTTTTCCACCCTTCCTAGATCTACATGTCAGCACTCTGATGGCCTGATGGGTGTCATCTGCTAAACTGTACCCATACACATCCCACTGCTGTTTTCTCAGCCTTTCCTGAGTCATTTCCAACACAGTGCTAATACATATGGAGGATAGGAAAATACCTTTTCCTCCTGCATTCAGTACCTTCTGTTTCACCTTCTCATTAAAAATGTTCAACTCTACATACACAATTTTCTTCTTCATCCATTTTCTCCTGGAACAAGCAGAGGTGTGTTCACCACCAGTGCACTGCCCAAACCCCAATATGCAAAGGTAATTTCTAGGTCACTGTCCCAATATAGCCAGATATTAGCTATTTTTAAAGGCTCCTGATATTCATGTAGTCCCATGACAGCAGCAGTAAAACTGCCAGCTAATAAGGGATATTTGTGAATGCAAGATGATATTTTCAGAGCAGCTGTGCCTAGACATGATGAAATTTGCTCCTGAGGAGGAGCACAACTGGCCCACTCCCAGCTTCAGAATTAAACATGATGCTCATCTCTTCAGTTTGTCTTTTCTTGGAGAAGTGCCACAAAGGGGCAATCAAATATGTCAGTAAAAGACAAAGACCAGGGAGGGGAGCTCAGTGGAACCTTGTGGTCTCTTTCAAGTTGTCCATCTACTCATTTCTGTGGCTTCCTCTCAAGGCATTTCCATACAAGAACTCAGGTCCACAGAGGGGCTGACCAGCTCTCCAGCCCTTCAGATGCAGCAATAAAACATTCTCTCTTCTGCTGCTTGTCTTTCTGCATGCGTACAAAATATTGCCTCTATATTCTTCTTTTTACTTTAAATCTGTCTTTTGGCTCAGTTTGGCTCTGTTTGACCAATTCTTCTTCTGTTAGTTCACCATTTTGGTTACCTTTTCTATTCTGAAAGGATTATAACGGGAAACAACTTTTGGGGCTTTTTAAAGGGATGGTCCTTCTCCACACTGAGAATCCCATCTGTGCTCTCCTTCTCATGAAGTATTTTCATGGGATAACACTGAGCTGAAAGAAAGTCATAGGATCCCATCTGGTCACCACATTTCCATTCAATGAATGACCTTAATTATGGGTTTAGGTATGGCCTCACCTCTAGGAGAGACTCAGTTGAGAAACATGCTCTCTGTTTCTCCCTCTTCTCTTCCTCCAAGTCTGACAAATCTCTGCTAGTCAATACTGTATACAAATTTAAATTAGTTTTGCTCTTAATCAGAGAGCTGAGAAAGCAGCTTTCATCTCTGAAATAATTCCCCTGTGGCAATAAAACAGTCAAGAAACTGTTGTGTATTGGCTGCATATGCAGATTCTGAAAGAAAATCCCCAGTGAAGGAACGACCATACACATCACCAGCCTCCTCCCCTCGCGTGTCTTAAGACTGATAGTTTCACTTCTGTTGCTCCTGATTTGCTTATCTTTAAATGGGGAAGAAAAAGAAAACATTAATGGTCACTGGTTTCAAGTTCCTTACAATTTTGTACAGATTACAGTGTTACATCAATAGCTTGATCTGTTTGAGTCTGGAAATCTGTAAAAGAGCCTTCTCTACTTCAGTGTATCAGAAACAATTCCTAGAGTTCATAGAGTTCATTCCTTTATTCCCAATGTTTCATCAAAGCAAAATGGCCGATTCAAACATCTCTGGCTTTTGCAACACTTAGATGCAAATACTTTTCCGTTCATTTAACAGCAGGTTACATTAACCAGACAGAGCTTTTAAAAGGCAACCTCTAATGGAATGCTCATGCCTTTGGCTTTGTGGCATTGCATCACCATCTGGATTAGAACAGAAGAGCATCAGACTTTGGGAAGAGCCGTGTGGAGGCTCTGGAGCTGTGACATGATGTCATTGACCCCACATGTTCCCTGGGCTCATTGCCCACTGACAGTGTCAAATTCCCATGGGGGAAAAGCCCAAGCCAAGCTGCAGCCTGTGCCAGCACAGTCAGGGAATAACAGCGGAGGTTTTTATCCCAGAGCGCTGTCGAAACCTGCCTCGAACAGTCACAGGGAGTGAGAGGGGCACAGGGTCTTGGATCCCCCTCCTATCCTGGCCATAAACTGGATTGCTGCTGAGCTGGGATGTACTGTGGGCTTCAGCTGACCACACTGTCCTGCTTAGAGAGCAGTTTGCTCTGCAGGTGCTACTGACAGCAGCATGACAGAGGTCTGCCTTTCCCTGGAGCCTGAGGAAGGATTCCTGCAGATCTGATGGAAGATGTGGGGCTGATCCAGTTCTGGGGTAACATGTTAGAGGTCATTCCCAGATATTGCCTTCACTCCCAGGACTACATTTGTACTTTGAATTTGAGGCTGATCCTGCCACTGTTACTGGGTTAATTTTCCCTTTCTGTCAGTGGCCCACGTGGTGCAGTCTCTTCATAGGAAAGCCACCAATATACCTCAGTCTAGAAGTTCACTTTAAAGTAATAAGTTTATGTTTAATCAGAGGATGATTTGAATATTCATTTGGGTAGGAAATGGCTGAGGAAACCAGGATTTGCACTTTCTGTACCTAGGAGGTATGTTTGGAGTGATATTTTTGCATGGTCTTTCACAGATATGATTTGTGTCTGACATCATCACATGTACAACAAAATTGCAAAGGTACTGCTAAAGCAACTCCCTGGACTATGTCCAAGGCTTCTGTCTTCCTAATCTCTGAATGTTCTGAGTTAGCCACCATTATCCACAAATATTCTGAATTAAACGTAGAGAGAACAATTAGAATTTGATTTTTCTTAGAAAATACTGACTTAACAAGGATCCCTACTGCACTAATGATATGCTGGACTATGGGCTTCTGTCTCTGGCCTGATCCTCTTCCCTGGGAAGAAGCAATCAGATGTCACACAGGAGCAGTTTTTGACCATGCAGGATGTGTCTTGCTCTTTATTTTCAGACTGGCACTCTGTATTGTGATGCTCCCCATCTGCTTTTGGGAAGAAAGCTCCTGCTGTGTGTGTGCTGAGTGGTGAAACAGTTCCTGCAGGTATGAGGGAGAAGAGCCACTCTCTAGGGAAGCACAGAGCTACTGCAAAAGGGGCAAGGATAGTTTTCTTGAGATAAGGCTCACCACAGATAAAAAGTGTAGTAAGTACAGTTCAGGAAAAAGAAAGAAAAAACAAAAGAAAGCAAGGTTTTGAGAACTTCTGGCTTGCATTTGCCAACTTTTCTGGAATACAGATGTACAGTTTAGGAGTATGGTGTTCTGCTATAACATTCTCTGATGTCCTTTTCCTTTCAGAAGAAGAATGTTTTCTTGATAGAAACAGCAAAGTAGCTCCCATTGCAGTGTGCCTGAGTATCCTGGGATTGTTTGTCATTGTGTTTGCCACGTTCCTGATCTCCAGGAGGAAGCCACATAGAGGATATGAACGCATCTGAGGTGCCCTTGTACTTCGAAATGTGTGCAGCAAGCACAGGAGTCGTCACAGGAGCTTTTGCTTCTGCCTGGCAATCTCCTTGCCCTGAAGCCACATTTTTAAGTGAGATGACACCATGTGTTTACAGCTAATGCATGTTTCTGGAAGGAGTTTCTTTAAGGTGGGGAGGAGAGAACTCACACCTTCTACTTTAGGCTATTAGCATCTAATTTCGATACAGTCCAAAATGAGGAGCTTAAATTCTCTATTATCAACAAAGGAG
The DNA here is from genome assembly GCA_013401135.1 of Cettia cetti. Lineage (NCBI taxonomy): Eukaryota > Metazoa > Chordata > Aves > Passeriformes > Sylviidae > Cettia > Cettia cetti. Next base: position 72,644 of record VZUI01053269.1, read on the forward strand.
GTCATTCAGATCACCTAAGCCAGATTCCTAAAAATAGCTTAAAGCAACCAGTAACTCTATCCCCAAGAAAATCCATCAGATTTGTTAATGATGGTGTTTAGACTTACCAAAAGATAATAAGTCTGACCTTCAGGTGAATAAACCAGAGGCCCACAGCTACAGACAACCCTGCTAAGTGAGAGCTCACTGAAAGCTTTTTCAGAACAGGGTGTGTGCCAAAATCTCAGGGGAGGTGTCCAGTTTGACTCCACTCCCAGGCAAATTCTCATCAGTCTCACAACACAATTACACTTCCTAAGTGCCTGGGGCTCTCCCACTAAGCCCTTTGCAAAGACACAGTGGTAATTGTAACTCTTACCTAGGAGCTTAATGTGTTCCTGGTCTTGTGAGAGCTCAGGAATCCCCCACCTGCTGTTCAGACATGGACCTGTCACAGTAACCCCACTGAGCCCTGGAAATGTCCTCTACTGGGGCAACAGGGTGGTCTCTTAATCCAGAAAGATGCCACACTCACTGGAAATGCCCGGGATTAAGTGACCACCACTGAGGCACCTGCACGAGGTCCATGAGAAATGGAAATCCACTGATGCTGTATGGTCAAAGCTTCTTAGCTTCTATGGTCAAGGTGGGAAATAAAAGCTTGCACAGCTTTGGACAAACTCTGCCCAAAAATGAGTGTTCTCCAGCGTGCTCACAGCTGAGCAGCTGGATTTTCATATGGAAATAATTTGGAGTTGCTTTAAAGCACACTGATACATTCTGTAGTCTATATTCCTGCTAAACCAATGATGAAGGCATGAGAATAGTAATTGCTTTTGAGATTTAAGTCCAGCTTGTGTTCTTTGTTTTAACAAGAAAAGCTTCTTGTCACAGAAGATTTACATGTACAGAAATATGCACATACACACACATACACGTGTGCAGGTACCACACAGTCTGCTCTCTGAAGCTCTCTGAAGCAAATGACATCAAGATGATAAGAAATTATCATGTACAAAAACATTTGCAAAAGAGAAAATAATATTCAATAAGAGCACACTTCCTCCAAGGAGTTAGGGTAATGGCTGAAATTCTACTAATAAAAGTTTGGCCTGGAAAAGGACTGTGGAATGGCACTCATTAAAGAAAAGAAAGACTGAAGTCATATGCAAAAATGCCTTGACAGTTCAATCTGTATCTAAACAAAATGGAAATGCTGGGAGCCAATTTAATTTCTATGAATAATGGCCCAAATCCTGTGCAGTTATTAATGGTAATGGAACCTCACTGGATTTTCACTGGATAAAATTGATGGTTATGTCTTGTCAGATATTGCCTTAAGTATTTTAAAAAATGTTTTGATATTTTACTAGTATTTCACCATTGCAAGTTTACTTATTTAAGTGAAGAAAGAAAAGAAATTCTTCCATTCTATGAATTAATTAGAGATGTTGGTCTGTGTGAAGCAGGAAACATAGCCATACTGCTCTATAATCAGTATAATATGTAGCTGTGGAAGTAATTAACTTTCTCTAGAAATGTTCCCTTTGAGTCTGAATGAACCAATAAATAAGAAAATAAAGACAATTTTGAAGCACTTGTACACTTGGAGAAACATCAGATCCAGCTGTGAGCACAGGAACAGCTGAATACATTTATAAGGTAAAATAGCACAAGAAATAGGATACTAAACTTTCAAGCCTTGAATACAAACACAGTGATTTGGACTGTATTCAACTGAATACTCAAATTGTAATGTAAGTATTTCAATTATTCTTTTGCAAAGGGCTCCAGCACTGTTCATAATGCTTAGTGAGCTTTATCGAGCTCATTTTCCCTTCCTCCTTCCCCCCTTAGCAGACAAGCTGCCACTGGACTCAGACCTTGGGCCTCTAATTCTCAGGGTTACTTAATACTATTAATCTAATGTTTAGAAAGGAGATTTTTATACTCAATTAAAGCATTCACTTTTTTTTTTTTTTTTTTTTTTAATGCGATGTCTGGGAGGAAAGGTAAATGAATGAAGAGGTTCCATTTGAAAATGAGTCTGTGCCTGCAGTAGGGATGCCACTGTCCCAGTCTGCTGCGTGTGGACATTTTAACAACAAAAGCTGCCTAAAAAGCTCATCACATGGTCTGCCCCTAAGCTGTTCTGCCCAGGGTTTGATAGACATATTTCCCTTGTCAAAGCTGAGTCCCATTTCACATGTTCTTTGGATTGTTGGATTGTGTAATCTGTGTTACTTCTGCTGACATGGATATAGCATTTGCTTATTCTATTCTGAAAAATTGCTTTATGTTAATATTCAGTCTTTTAAAAAAGTCTGATATCAGCACGAGGACAGAAAAGAGTTACTAATGACTGCTAATTCTGTGGTTAATATTGCAACTCTTGCCATTTTTACTAGTGATGCATAATTAATATTTTTCCCCACAGTTTTATTTTTTCTACAGTGAATCAACTGTTGGTATTGAACAATGTTTGTGTTCAATTTATCTGATTTGTTCTTATGCTTTTTCTTTCTATTATTTGTTTGCTATTTTTATGAAGTTGCATTCTGCCATTTGTACACAAATGATACTCTGGGCTTGCTGTAACTGGCACAGGTGAAGTGCACGTGGTGCAAACCAATGAAACAATTGGATGCTCCCAGGAAATGCTGCCAACATGCAGCAAAATTAATCCAATGGAGTTAGTGCTTTACTGCAGAAGAGTATCCATTGGAGAAATCCTTACTGCATCAAGAGATTCCAGCCTTGAAGTGCAACCTTTCTCTCAGCTGTGGCCCATCCTGTATCCCATCCCTGCCAACCATGATCCCAAAACCCAACCAGTCTGCAGCAGGGATGTGTGTCAGCATAGCAGGGAGTGTTGCCTCTCCAAATTTAATGCCGAATTAGAATCAGTCAGCCCAACTGCTCCCTGAGCTGCCATGTGCAGCTCTAGAAGCTGAATGCTCACATTTATTTTTTGCCAGAATTTAGGAATATATTTAGCTGGTACTTTTTTATCTAATGGAGTGGCTTTGAGGTCTCCCTCCCACTGGGAATACTCTATAGGAGTAATTAGTCTTGGTGTTGCCAGACTTGCTCTTTTAAGCATCTTGTCTGAGGAAAAGACGTGAGCAAAAGGTCCCTAAAAGAACACCATACAAAAGAAGGATATTTGCCAAACTGCTTGCATACTAGGTGGGCCATAATGGCCATACCATGGGGCAGCGGGGCAGTTTTTCTGCTGTGGGAGGAGACAGGGCTGCAGCTGGGTCCCAGAGCAACTCAGCAGCCCCAGCTCTCTTCTTCCCCCAGCTGCAGGCTCAGACCAACCCAGCCCTGAACCAGAAGGTGCTGATCAGGGTGATGTGATACATTGATGATGCAGTGCATTGATGATGTGATGCATCCACCAGGGAAGCAAAGTTTAACTTCTGTGCAAGCATGTGCTGGTCAGGAGGCCGTGGGGCCATCACAGGGACTAGGAGATCAGCACATCCTTACAGCCCCACGTCCCCACATCCCTGGGAGTCCCTGGTGCTCTGCTGCAGCTCCCATGCCCATCCCATGTGGTCTCGCACACATCCAAGACAGAATGAGGGCGTCCCAGAAGCATGATGATGTCACACTTAGACAAGTCACTGAGGAGTTTAAAAAGCAAGGTCTAATTTCTTCTAATTTCTCCTTTCAGTCCTTTTTGTTCTCTGATGGACAAGTGCAAATTAAGAAACAGCTGTTAATTCAGTTGAAAGAGGAAGGGAGATTAGACTGGCATCTTGAGTATCTGAACATGGCTTGGCTTATCACTTCTAGCTTGCTATAATGTATGGCTGCTAAAAATCACTTGCTATGAGAAGAAAGATATGCTCTTTATTTTTCTATTATTGTTGTTTCCATAATAAAGGCTGTATTAAATAATTGGAGTGTGCATTGTTGTGAATGATTTTATCTTTGAAATGGCGGACTGGGGTCTCACAGGTTGTTAGATGGACTGCAGGAAAGCAGGAGACATGCTCAAGATGGGGGAGAAAAACCAATCTCTGCTGCCAGCAGCTGATTGAGGAACTTGGCTGTTGGAGAAGTGCCAGTGAGGGCAGCAGAGAGGCCGTAACTTCCTTCAGGGATAAAATACCATCATTGTGCTTCATTTAATTTCTGGTGTTAGTGCACATCCCTACATGATGGATAAATTAATGTCACAAGATGAAAACTTTGCAAGCCCCTTGATTTGCCCTTCAGAAGAAAAACAGGGCTGCCTGGGGAGCAGGGGCAGAGCAGCTTGCTCTGCCCTTTGGCACTTGCTTGGCCTGGTACAGTGTTAAATTTGGTGCTAGTTTTGCACCTATTTAGTGGGCAAGGTTCCTCACTTGTTCATGTTTTAGAAGCTGGGCTGGTAAATACACACCTGTGTGTGAAGTAGGCCCTTAAGGACTGCTGGTGTTTCAAAATTCTTTCTTGACAAGGTTTAATACCAGATGGAGGAACAGTCCACTATTTTACTTAAATGCAAAAAGCCCCTATCTCTGAGTCACACTCTGGACTGTCCCAGAGGCACAAAGGTTTGGAATTCATCAAAGAAACCTTTGCATCAGAATATTTAGAAGATAAAAGGAAGTGTATTTTTTAAGCATCAATTTGAGCAAAATAACAAGTGTGAGAAGAGAAAGATTTCTATGGAGTTAACCATTTGTGATTAAGGTAACAGCACTTGGACTCTACACTTTTTCCTCATGTCCAGGGCTGTGACCATTGCATGCCAACAAGGCAGGGGAATGTCCATCTAAAGTTTATCTGCCACAGCAACATAACACTGCTGGGCTTTCATCAGCATCTGGGCTTTCCCAGCTAGCCACAAAATGTCACAGAACATACATTTCTCTTTTTCTGGGAGTCTTACTGCCTGTGGAATTGGTAGATCCCAAGTACTTTATTAAATTGTAAACTGACTCAGTTTCTTACTTAGCTCTTTCTTACAATTTTAGATAGAAGGTTGCATTTCCAACATGCAGGAACAATATATATGGCTGTTGGGAAAAAGAAAGGTGTTCAATCTGAGTCAGGATATCTGTGTTTATTAGAGACACAGATATTGGTTTTGAACCTCAGTTTTACTGAGGCTTTCCTGTATCAGAAAAATGTTTGAAGAGAATGAATCATGAGTCCAGCCAATGTTTAACCTCATTTTACTATGGAATGACTTTTTTGTCATTAGGTCAAGGAAAATGAATTCATATTTCAAATTACATTTTTCACAAGCTGCTCATGGAAAAAATTGTTATGAGCAAACTACTCAAATTATTAATCAAAGAGCTTTCAAAATATGCCCAGCCTCCACAAAAATTAAAAAACTCCCTAACCTATCCACTACACCAGTAGGTTCACCTGAGTGCTTTTGACTATGGATGTGCACATCAAACATAATACTGGTGTCACTGAGGAAGTTATTATTTCTGCATTGAAGGTTTATTACTCTGCTCTTTCAAACATCTGCTTGTACAGTATGGTGATCCCGCTTGACTTTGCAAAAAGCCCTAAATGCCCTGCTGGCAGGATGCCTCCACCAAGAACAGATTTGCAATATAAATGAGTTTGCTACTTCCATTAGTTCTACTGCTAAAAGCATCAACTCCTCTGCCACCTCTGACTTATGTACTGTAAAATGTATGTAGCTTTCCCCAATGTCCAACAGTTAAACTACATAAAATGCTGCCATCTTGTGTTTAGAGACAAATTAAACACGACATTTTAAAAGTCTGGATTACGAAAGGCAAAAGTAGGATCTACATTGTCAGCGTCTTATGTTGAAGACGATGGAAGTGAATGAATTGTGGAAAAGCAGAAGCTCCACTTAATAATTTAGTTTTTAAAATCCCATTCCTAGAGCAAGCAGTGATCCCTCTTGCAGTCATGTCCAAGGGACAATTTCCCCAAGCTGATCCCGTGTCTGTTAAAGTTACTCGAACCATCCAGTCACTGGTGTGAGGGGCACTGGGGTGGGCTGGATTTTTAAACTGATATTGTGAAGAAATTCTTCCCTGTGAGGGTGGTGAGGCTCTGGCACTGGCTGCCCAGAGCAGCTGTGGATGCGCCATCCCTGGAAATCTCCAAGGCCAGGTTGGATGGGGCTGGCAGCACCCTGGGCTACTGGAAGGTGTCCCAGCTCAAGGGAGAATAATGTAATGTCATGAGCTTTAAGCTCCCTTCCAACCCAAATCTTCTGTGGCTCGGTGACTTGCAAAGCTCCAAAGCCTGAGGGAGTGGAATGGATCCCGACGGCTTTCTGATCCCACCGCTCTGGGAACTCCTCCGCCTCACGAGGCGGCTGTGAAGCAGGATCTGGGGATGCTGCGTTATCCGAGGATGCCCACGCCCTTCCCAACAACTCTCATGTTTGTGTGTCGCTGTCCTATTACAACCCCGGATGTCATTCCTCAAGGAGCGCGCTCAGCTGAATCCGTGCACCCACAGGGCCGGGAACCCTTCACCGACACGCATCGTTTCACATTTAAATGAGATATATTCGATCCGCCCTCTCAGCGCCGTTTCTCGGCGCCGCCCAGCCCCGCCCCCGACAGCCATTTCCCCCTCTCTCCCCGAGCGGGCCCCGGCCGTGCCCGGCTCTCCTCCCCGTGACGCGCTCCCTCCGCCCGTTCGCTGCCCCTCAGGGCTTTCCCCGCTCCCGCCCGCGCTCCCCAACATGGCGCTGGCGGCGGCCGAGCGGGGCCGCGGCTGCCTCGGGGCGCTGCGCCGGCTGTGAGTGCGGGCCGGGGGACGCCCGAGCGGCCC
>VZUI01053271.1:0-28981 GCA_013401135.1 Cettia cetti
CTATCTATCTATCTATCTATCTATCTATCTATCTATCTATCTATCTATCTATCTATCTATCTATCATCTATCTATCTACAGAAGTGCCCTTATTCCCTATTTTTCTACCTTAAAGCCTTTTTAAAAGATGATAAGCAAAGAGGTTTTTACAAATCAAGCTACCTGTGAAGCACCCATTCCTTCCCAAAATATTCAATCAGTTCTATTACCACAAGTTTCAAGAGGAGATGGCAAATAGAATGGAATAGTCTGATAGAATAGCTGCCCAGTATGGTCAGAGGGAGACAGCTTTCTTAGGAAACAGGATTGAGCTGGGCCAAAAAGGGTTTCATCTTCCCAGTACCCGCAGCGTAAACCCACCTGAGGAGTGGCTGCCCCATTCTTTCATGGTTTGGAGCGTGACCAGAGAGAGACCAGTGTGATCTGCCTGCCAGAGATCTGACAGACAACAGCCTGTCCCACTCACTGGAAATAAAGCATAATCCAGGGTGGGGAAACTTGATTTTTTGAGGCTAGGCAGACTACATCTCAGGTCTCCAGTTAAAGTGAACTGGTTAGTGACACCAAACTAGTGACTGGAAAGTCTCAGTAAAAGGAGGATCACCAGTTTTATTTGTTCAGCTAAATAAACAAGGTCTTCATGATCTTTCCTTGTGAATCTGAGTCATCAGGGAAAAAAAAACAACATAGCAATTCCAAATTCTTTAAAAAGTAGATTTGTCTCTACTCAAGGGAATTAATTTTAAAGCTTTTCTAAAAGACAGGTAATTTTGTGGTCACATGTCAGCCAGCTCTAGAAAAGCTAAGGAATAGTACAATACCTATCATTGAAAAGACACAATGCATCAGGATCAACATTTCATAAATTGCCAATATTGTATATTTAACTCAAAAACCTTTCAATTTCCCAGTTCCCTGCACCTCCTATAGTTGTTTTTTTTTTAGTAACTTTCTTTGATAGTAGCTCAGAAACTCAAACCCAAGGTTTATTTACATTTGACCATTCAAATATGGACCCTAGATAAGTGGCAAACTTTCCAAAAAGGAAGGTGCTCTTGCAGAATTGATTTTGCAATTGTTTCTGGTTCACAGTCTTTTTCAAGACTCATAAGGTTCTGAGACACATGGCACGAATAAAATCCCTTCCAACACTGCAGATAAACAGAGGCTCCAGGCAGTGTCTGACCATGGATTAGATGTTTTTTATACTAAAATAAATTACCTAGATTGCAAGGCTTCCAACAAAAAGTAGTTTTACCCATTTTCATGCTGTACTGATGTAACCCACCTGTCAGACTGAATAAATGAATGGAATTAAATCTGCTTTATTGCAGGAAACAAACGTGAAAAGGAAAGGCAGTGAGAGGTTACAATTACTCAGTCTGTAACTGTTTACTCTGTTTGGAAACTAAAACTGCAGCAAGGGAAAGGGACCTGGCAAGCAGAGGAGTACACCTCTTTGAATTGGTTAAACTAATCTCTGAGTTGTTTTCTATTCTAAAGTAAGGATAAAAAGAAATGGAAACAACTAATAAAATATCATATAGTTACAATTATATTAGTGATAATTAGCTGTTTTTGTCTTCCATGATTTTCAGCTGCCTTTTGACATGTTCTGATGTTGTTTGAGATGTTGTTAATTTGATGTTAGTTAAGTGCACATACCAAGGTCAAAGCTTTGCCTCTCATCTCTTATCCACGTGAATTCTATGTAACATTACAAACAAAAAGGTAAAATTACAGGTGCCAAACACTGACACTGATCTTCACAGCACATGCTTAGCTACTAATAGATTTTTAAGAACAAACATTTTCTCCTAAGGGTTTTTTAGGCTTTTGTTCCCAAAAAACCCCCCATATTACTGCCATGACATCAGTTTATGGTTATAGCAAGCATATTACATTTCTAGTACTGTCTAGCATAAACAATCCTAAGTTTCACATTTGAGAAATATACCATCTCTATATTGGCACTTTTAAACTGGAAATATTAAAACAAGTTCTTTGGTTCACAGGAGAGAAAAAACTTTATAAATCCAACATATTTCTTTTATGGAAAGCAAAAAAAAAAAAAAAAAAAAAAAAAAAAAAAAAACAAAAAAACCTAAACTAAAAAACAAACCACCCAAACAAAAATCTACAGAAGTAGTTTAGGAAAAGTCCACAGGCAACAGGAGTGCACAAAAGTAAAGTTATTTCAAGATAGGATCTTTGGCTAACCTATGTAAATGCTTGCCTGAATAATAGTCAAAGAAGTAGTTAAAATACAGAGAAAATCTAGTGTTGGTCTTTCAGGAGATAACTGACTGTAAAAACTGACTGAGCTTTGTAAAAAATCACTGATTTTATTTATCACTAAGCTTTTATTAGGACTGATATAATTGTTATAAGAAATGCAGACATTTTTAAGAAAAAGTTTTAGTTCAATTTCCAATGGAGTTTGTTTGTTTGTTTTTTAGGGTTTTTTAAAGAAAATTTATGTCTGTGGAAACTTTTAAATCTGAAAAGAAAGTTTTCTTGGTTACTTGCTTCAAAATACAAAATTGTGCCAGCTGTTTGAATTGCCCAAGGATATGTGCACAAGAGAGTTTTTCTCCACAAAGACAGAAGAAATAACATAAAGGCACATTACCACGACTGAGAACCTGGTCGCAGTTACAGCTCCAATCAGACTTCTCTGCTCCTTCTGAGAAGTCCAAGGCAAATCTCCAGCTCCAATATAAAATGCTGGTGCTCCTGTGCTTCCTGGTGCAAATTCAAATCCAAGGAAAGATGATAGGATTAGAGAATAAATTGGATTGAATGGGATCTCTGCTGAACATCCAATCCAATCTCCTACTCAAAGAAGAGTCCACCACCCCTTTTCATTCAGCTCTTCAGCTCTATACACATAGCTCTTCATGTTTGAAGAGGAATCCAAGCAAGAAAGACACCTAATCATGGGCTTCTGAGCCCAAGGGCTTCCTTGAACACAGATATCTGTACATCTTTAGAGGTGAAAGAAAGCCAGAATGTCTGATGTTTAGAATCTTACAGTTTTCCACAAATCTTGACTCACTAGAAAACTCACAACCAGTGGCACAGAATCCCTTCTGAACAAAGTAACATTTTCCCAGTAGACATTCAGAGAAATTAAAAATCGCATTTTAGTAAATGTGCATTTACATCTCTGCAGTGTCTCCTCAGCAGTAATGTTGACACTTGATTACCAAGAATGCTTTATTTTTTTAATAAAATCATACAGAAATGACAAAATCTCAGCCAATGAAGCCAAGGAAATGCAACAATTAGGCTAACTCTCCAAGTTCAGCATGCTTAGCTAATATTATGACACAAAAATAAAGATGTAAAAACACACCTAACTGAAAGATAATAACTATGGCAAGACCTTGAAACAGTTTAGAAAAATGTGTCACAATTCTCATAACATATATGTAAGTTACAGCCAATTTTTCTTTAGAAAAAAGAAGAGCAGCATCAACAAGAGCTACAACAGTATTTGTGTTGTTCACTCTACTATTGGGCCATTTTTTGTACTACATAGTGATGAATTGAATCATATAGTGTTGTTTCATTTTTGACCTCCAAATCTCTCCCCTTCCAGCTCTAAGATTAATCTTCCAATTTTCAAGTTTATGTAGTCAGTCAAGCATTCTATATGCTGACTCATACTCTTGCCAAGAGATGTGTAAGGTTTGCAAATACTCTGAAGTTAGCATTTCATTTTTCAGATCAGCATTCCTTTGCCCACAGGAATAAGCAGTATGGGTCCATACAGGTGGGCCCACGAGTCTTCAGGCAGCTTAAACTTGAAAAAGCTTCATAATGCTGTTAGTTTAAGACCCTATTCTGAAGCTGAGACATCTGAGCACATATTTACTGCAGTTAAGTAACACTCACCTCTAAGAATGGACAACGGTCACCTTCTGGAATTGAAAAGTTGCCTTTGGCATCCATTAATAGAGTTGAAGACCCAAGGCCACATAGTCTGGATTTTACAGAACATTCTGCTTCATCTTCAAACACTCTCAAGCCCTAGCAAGTTTTCTGATATAAAATAAAACTTCTGCATTACCATATAGTTTTTTTCACCCACCCACAGTAAATGGTTCAAGGCCAGAATCTTAAGAACTTTGCTATTTTTCTCCCCCATAAATTGTGAAGCTTGCAATGATGAATACCAATCTGCTTCCACACGTCTTTGCTGCACAGCCTCCTTCACTGAGGCAAAGTTTTTCAAGCAATTCTCAGGACTGTAAAGCCACCCTGTGACTCTCTAATGTGCCCAAACGGCAGAAATTTGGACAGCACTCCAAGTTGGGTATGTTTTTCTGAGATTTTTTTTAAAACTTTTGTCAGCTGAGTTCAACACCCTCAGAACTTTACCAAAACATGCTAGCAGACTCATTCTCTACTTAGGGACCTCTGAAAGCCTCAGAGCAAGGTGTTTTATTGGCTGTATAAAAAACCCCTACTAAACACTCTGACAGTTGTTTCACTTCAACATATGAACAACTTTCCTGACCTTGTATGATGTTCTCACACATTGGTCAAAAAGGATTTTCCTTACCATTCTATTCATGATTATTTTGACCATGCTTTTCAAGCAGGGTTATATAAGTGATGCAACCCCCTGCAAACCATAAAATAGAGGATTTCCATCCCTTGTCAAAATATTAGAGAACCAGGAAAATGGGAATGTGATGGTACAGCAGATCAGAGACCAGTGCGGCAAAAGGTTATTCCCTTTGATATTCAACACCACACTATTTCAAAGAAGATTGACAAGTCAAGTTTAAAAAAATCCCCCAAGGAAAAGAACATCAACATAGACAACTGACAGAGCTGTTGCTTCAGACATGAGAAAAAAAGACTGAAAGTTGGGGCTTCTAAGAGAAAGTTATTTTTATTTGCTTCTCCAACTGCTTATTTCCATGTCTCCATCACAGCCTGAATGTAGTTATTTGTTTACATCCCTATTTTCCTGTTAACTTCTAGTTTTACTGTCATTCATAACATCCAATGATGCTTGTCTTGTTAGTGTGTTACATGTTTAGCAGTCTTTTCGACAGATCTCGGGAATAAACCACATCAGTGGATATAATGAAGATAATCACATTCTTCACTTAAACTGTGATTATTGTGCTCCAAGAAACACCAGCTTAAGGAACCATTACTCTTAGTTCTTATATACTTACCAAATGTAGCTCCTTGGCCTCATTTTCCAGACCACACATCATTTCCCACTCCACATCACTATATTTAATAAATTAATTAGATAGTACATTCATATACTTTTAGCCTTCAGTAGTAGGTATTCTTTACTGTGTACTGTGTATGTATTGTTTACAGTATTATTTGCTGTGTCCAAAATGTTCCAGACTGTTCAAAGATCTTTTTTCTATTTTCAGAACAAAATATCTCCAACTATATTGTTTCCCTTTGCAAGAATGAGACCCAGCATCTTTCAGGAGGACCACCATCCTGTTAAAGACATTGGAGAGTGCGTTAATCCCTTATGTATTTGTAGGAGTTTTCCAGTTAGGATATTACCACCAGTAATATATCCCTCAGTGTGGTGTACTACAAAGGCACCACAAATCTGTCACCAAAATGAACTCCAGCATTTGACACAGCAAAATGTCTGACAGATCCTTTTGGACAGACACTGTTACTGCTTACTTCCTACTCATGAGCCAGTGTGCATGTGTCTGTTAGCTCATTAGGGCATCATTAAAGCTTATCTATTTTCTTAAGCCTTTGGAACTACCTACCTTGAAACTTACGACTGCTGCAATCACAGCTTAAAAGATTTGTTTTTCATCAGACTTCTGCTCATCCCCAGCCTTTCCTGGTGTGTATACTATGGATTTTTTCCTGTACTTCTCTGTACATTTCTCTGCAGATAAAAGGGATTACAGCAAAACAGAAACAATCCACTGACCATAGTGAGCTCTAACATATTTTAGCCTGTATTTCCTGCCTCTGCATTATCTTACCAAGAAAGGCAGAGACAGCTGTAGCAAACCTTTGCACAAATTTACAGTGAAAGCAAATAAAAAGCAGTTATCTGAAGTAGAATAGTATCATACTACTTGCTCTGAGTTCTATGGTTACTCGACTTGCTGAGTTTTAGCTGAGCTGTCCCCACAAGAGAGAGAAAGTATCAAATGATGCCAGGGGAACTTTAGTATGAGACCAAAGGGCAAAAGCCAGGCTTGTCAATCAGATGATATCTTGAATGTTTATACATTTTCCAGTGAGACTTTCTGGTCTAAGATCAGGCATGTTCTGGTTCATCTTCAGTTTGTATGCTGTATTTGAACATAATGCTAATGCAGCTAGCAAACACATGGAAATGCAAAAATTGTCCATATTAGATGAATTGTCCATTAAGTATGTTTTGTACCAACACAATCACAAAAGATAACAGAGTATAAATATGAGCTAATCAATGGATTCCACTCTGATGAAACAGCAGAACAGCAGCACAACTATAACAACAAAACCCCCCTTATTTAGGACCAAATTCCATAGTAACTTCTAGATCAGTATAAGTTTGACAAGAGTGTTTTAATATTTCACCAGTATGATAATGCATCTGATATATTGCTGGAGGAAAAAAAAAATCATTAAGTGGCACTCAACACTATATTCAAGTAGTCTAAGCTTTTGAATACTTAGCAACATCAGAATACTTTAGAACAGAAAAGTGGCAGAATTTCTTGAGTGCAAACACCATGTCTTGGTTTAATCATGTGAAGGAAGTAGCTGAAAGTCAACCACATCAGAGTAAAGAAACTAATCAGCTAGAAAATAAACAAGGAAGCATCCCCATTCAAGATAATCAGGAATTTTTACTCACTGCTAGTAATGTGTGAATTTGCTAACCCTAAGGACTGTTTTTCTCTAGTTCTCTAGCACAGGAAAGCTACACTAAGACATCTGTATTTGTGGGTCTACTTCAGCAGTTGACATATGGTCACCACATGAGACACTGACATTTTCATACAGTTGGTCTTTGCACTTTATTAATTTATCTTAAAACAGAGTTAATCAGATAAGCAGTAATTCTGAGCTACATACTCTGCTTTCTCCAGATATCAGATCTGTAAAAGATGGTTTAGATATTCAGCAGAAATTTAAAAAAATTGTGCAAAACTCTGAGAACTGTTTGAACATGCTGCTGGTTACACAATGGAACAGTTGCTTTGGTAAAGTAAAAATGAAAACTGTTTCCCTAAGAGGAAAAAAAATATTTCATGTCCATTTTCCAGCAGTTTTACAGATGCTGAAACAATAACACACCTTCCTGGGGGAAGAGATCTTGATCTTAATGTTCACCAGCCATATCAAATTCAAGTGAGATATCTTTTGTAAAAAAAGGGCCTATTTAGAAAAATTAGTCCATTATGAATATTTATCCCAATACTGAAATTAAATATCATGATATCAAGCATTGTAAGAGATGCCTTCATATCAAGAGCAAAAGCAAACTTGATTGAATTCCCATTTCATCCAGTTCGGGGTTTCTTTCTAGTAAGCACAGTGGTTATTTTGAAGCTCTTTTTCACTGTCTTCTTGTGCTGCTTTAAAAGCAATATTTTCTTTAAGATTTTGAAATTTTCAGTGTCACCAATCACTCTTGGAAAATTTCTTCAGTGTAGTCCAGTAATTACTAACATTTCTTATTTTTATAAACGAATTGCCTATCCTTAGTCAGGGAGCATGCAGGAGGAATTTAACTTGTCTTAGTTAACTTGAATTATTCCAAAGTGAAGCCCTACTGAAGGCATCTCAAACTGTCATTTTTGCATTTAACATGGCAGGTAAATCTTAACACAAGACCATAGAGGATTTCTCAGCCTTCTTAATCATACAGAAAGTACTCTTTTACAGTGTCTTCACAAGGATTTGAAATCAAATTAAGTAACTCAAGTTAAAAACTATCCCACCTCCCACTTTTCTTAATTACAAAGAAGTCGAGACCCAGTTGTAGAATAGATATTTAAAGACCAACTGGTTTTCCTGTGTTGTCTAAATTCCATTTAAACACCACCTTTAAATAGAGTTAACTGATTTTTTTTCAGTCTTCCCTTACAAGATTCATCTGTTAGGTTTTAACAGATTAACCAACTTAATTTCAGTCCTACAGCTTTTTTTGGGCCAACCCTAGATCAAGCCCAAAGCTATTAAGGTTTAAAATGTATTTCCTGTGACTTTCGATGTATAATTTCTACACAGTCACCAGTTAAGTTCCTTGAAATTAGTTAGAATATACAAATTTTTATGTATTTGCCTAGCTAAAATTGACCTGTCAACAATCTGTCTTCAATTAAAGGCTCCATTTCCATGAAAGATTTTATTAACAGTTTGGGGGGAAAAAAGTAATTTCCCTAAAAAAATATACAGACTGTGTGGTTGCATGTGGTTTTTGGTAAAATAAAGATATAAAAAGACATACTTTAAAACAAGAACATGAAGTATTTTTTACTTGACTTCTGTTTTCTAGCCCCTCAGGTTGTACTTCACATCTCATTACCCTGTTGTTCTTCCCAAGGTTTTATAAGTCCAGGTAAAACTTCTCAGTGACAGCCAGGTGTTTTCATATTCTTTTCCTTTCTCCCCCCTGCATCTCTCAATACTTTAAGTACAAGTGTTATTAAACTCTACCCTAGGATTTATTCTGTGAAACTGTAAGTGAACCTGTTCAAAAAATACTTCTTAGTCTGGCTTGGAGAGTTGACTGAAGAGTTAGAAATAGGAAAAAGAATAAATTAAATACTTGTGACTAAGTCACATATTGACAGAAAATGCCTCTTTTTTCCCATTACAAGAAAAACAAATTTCAGAATTAGATCTATTTCACTTCCACCTAGAATAGAATAATAAGCATGCCACCTCCTGTAAGAATTAAGAGCACCAGGCAGTCTCTTTGGAAAGAATTATCATTGCTTACAGAATTTGTATCTTTTGTGAGGTTCCAAAGTCCATTTAAACTAAAGCATAAATAGAAATAAAAGTACACTCAACAAAACAAGAAAGAATTTCTGACTTATTTTCTAACCTCCAGACTAAGGAAATTAGAAGAGAAGGGTAATTCAAGAAAATTAGACCAAGATGGATTAAAAAAATAGGACCATCTTCATCTAGATGAAAATAGAAAGCAAATAAATTATAAGCACTGAATTTTTGTAGCAGAGAAAACATGCAAATTTTTGCAAATTTTGCAGAGACACTCTTCCCTACCTGTCTCTAACAGTAATAAATTTCCTCTGCATAAAGAAAGTGCATGACTTAGTCAATACCAAAATCTAGTTCTCATATTTGTGGAACTGCACAGAACAAAAGAAAAAATAATTATTTTCAAGCCCAAAACAACTACAGACCATATTTGCTGAAGTCTGTGTTATTAGAACCAATCCTGGTACAAATGGAGGCTTTCAAACAAAATTATTTACTCAATTTTACTTAGTCTTTCAGCTAAAACAAATTTCTATAGTAAAAGCCATGTTTCAGTACTTTAAAAACCTATGCTTTCAACCCTCTGCAACAAAGGAGCTACCCTGAAACATCTTACTCTGTTAGCTTCTTTGTGCAAATAAAATCCAAGGTATTGGAAAGTATGATAAGGGTTACATGTAGAAAGAACTCTTACTAAACTTATAATACAGGCACATAATTTTGAATTCAGGACTCCTGAGTGATTTTCATTGTGCTTGAATCAGGGAAAGTGCATCCACAAGGGCCTGCCTTGCACCAAGCAAACCTTGGCAAAATTGGGACAATCTTCATTTTCGGCATTTGGGTTAGAAGTCTACACACTTGTGTTCAGCAAGGTAAAAACTTGGTTGAAAAGCAAAAATTTCATCTCTGAGGATTATGAACAGTAAGTAGCAGAGAATATGAGTGGCTAAAACACTTCAGCTGTGTATTTGAGATGATCTTTATGGCATATTGGAAAGCGTATTAGATAAACCCACTTTAAATCATGGCACAGAGAAAAGCTCCCATTTCCATCTGAGATCTCATCTGTGTACAAAACCCATCAGTACATTAGATACAAGACACTCCAGAAAAATTCCATGTAAACTGGCAGGCACCAAGGCATCCAGGACCTGGATAATCCTGAGAGCCCAATGGGTAAACCAAAGACACTGTCAGAGCAACCATGATTCATTCACAAGGAGCAATTTCCAGAGGCAGGTGCCTTCCTAAACACAAAGTTCAATCTGATAGAAGTGGTTCTTACAGCAAGAAACTATTATTATTCTGAAAATTGCACAGATTTCTGCAGAGTTCAGCAGTTAGAAGCTCTGCTCGGGATACATACAACAGCAGCCATCTTTAATTAATGCATTGATTGATTTTGTACAGTCCCCTTGTCAAGGACAGGGCCAAAGATATCACTGGCCCTCTATCTAGGGGTAAGTTACTCTTTCATCCTTGTTTTTAATCTGAAACTACACACATCATTGGTGAAATTGGAAAAATGTTCTCCCAGCACAGGCCTCCTGATGGGCAGTGAAATCTCATTCTCCAAAACCTGTCCTCAATACAAATGGTGATTAATGAGGACAATGACTATCAGACAGTAAACATCTGTTATCTTTCTTACCACAAATAGACTGGAATTCACAAGTAATAAATGGTCAGGAGAACATTTGAGTGTAAATGAAGTTGTGACTCTGCCTTTCACGGCTGATTTACTAGTTTTGAGGAAGAAGTCAGACCAAAACCTGCAAAGTTATACTTAAAATATTAGGGGACTGAGAAATTTGTGAGAAACTCTTAGAAACTGATTTGAACTTGAGTTTAAAGGGGGATAAGAAGGTTACTTCATTTGCCATCCTTCATGCTTCTCTAGATTCTGATTTTAGAGTACCCAGCAATTCTTTTCCACAGACAGGGCTAAGTCACTGTGGCCCTCTGCATTACTCATGAGACTGGGCAGAGTGCTCCTCTCTGCTGCTTACCTTAGGGTCATTATTCCTGTATCTAGTGTTTCATAACCTTTCTTCTGAGAGTAGTTTGTGCACTATGGGACACTTTTCTATACTCGGGGACATCTACCACTGTTCGAATCAAAAGGCCCTTTAGCCATCCTGTGAGCAGACTGGGGTGCTCCAACACAAGTCCTGAAAAGAACATAATGGTTCCAGCTCATGTCCAAATTTTTCTTGTGATTTGCCACAAATTTCTCTCTAGAAACCTGAGTGCTATGACTGCTTGATAATCTGGTGGCTCCCCGTTTTCAAAGACCAGGTCCCCATTTGCCTTTTTTCCAGGTTTCTTTTATACCAGCTATTTTTGAATTATCTTCAACTGTGACATTTCATCAGCCAGATTATGTTGCAACATAAAGAGGGTTTGATTAAATCCAGGATATTTAAAACACGTAAAATACCCAAGCAAATAACTAGTTAAAAAAGCTTTTGTTAAAATCAGAATTGAGACAAAAATAAAATGTCCAGTTAAAAGCTAACTAGAGAAAAAAATATTTTATAGCAAATGATTAAAAACAAAGTTACAAATGCCAGGCAGGCATCATATTTCAATAGCATCCCACAAAACCTGAGCACAATGGAACAATCAGGGTGCATGCTTCCACAATCAAGGTGGCATGAAAACTCTTCAGCAAAAATACCTCAACTTATTCAAAGCATCATTCCCCTTCTATTAAAGGCAAATCTTCTATTTTTTCTTTTCAAAGACACATGTAAAAATCTCACAATTTCCTGTCCCTACTTTCTTAGACTAGAGGCAGATTATTGCTGCTGTTTGTATCATGAGCAACTGTACAAGTACTGTATCTGCATTCAGCACACAAAACCCTGAAAGACAGTGTTGCTGAATTCTGCACGCTGGGAAGCCCTAATTATTCTTCCCACACAGGGGATGTTGAACAAGTCTGATTGCGAAGTGCGTTTGTTGGCAGGTTCCCCTTCTGAGTGATAGTGAATGAGCAGCAAGTACTTACATAAATATAATTTAAGACATAAGCACTAAAACCAAATAGAACATACCTGTCCACAAGTGTATCTTACCAATTGCTAAAAGACATGAAATATGAAAGCTTGTTAGATGTGAAGGGAAAAAAATAGACACTACTCTCCAGGAAAGCAAAACTGTCTCCACCAGATCTCAAGTCAAACATATGCCAGAATAACAAATTTCATACACAATACAGAGTGACTACAATTTATATAATTTAAAATTTTATGGACCCAGACATTTTTCTTATGTTAAAAAAAGTCTTCTCTCCCATGTTAAATATGTGATGCATGAGCCAAACCCACTCTACCTATATAGAGAAGAGTACAAAATGGAGTTTTCAGGGAAAGACTATTTTTTTCCCGTTTTAGACACTTGCAATATTGAGAAAATTTTTCCAAAGCTTTTATAGAGGTAAGAGCAGCTATATTTTTCACCACTGCAAGGAAAAATGGTGCCACAATTTCTTTGCAGACAGTTTTTGGAGGGTTGCCCTGGCCACTGCAGTCCCCTATTTCAAATGAGACTTTTATAATAACAATTAACTCTACATCACTCCAAACAAATAATAGTATGAAGCTATACAAAAACTAACTTCTTAGGACCAGAAGGACCCTTTGCTCACCGGATTTCTGCTGGACCTCAGGTAACTCAAATAGTTAATGCTGCACTCTCCATTACAGCTATTTGGCCTTATGCTCCACAGAATAAGAATACACTAATAGGCAAAATAGAACACAGTCTTTGTTGATTCATGTGGAAAACTATTTATCACAGAAATCTCTGAGACAGGAAAAAATGCTAAACTCTCTAAAAATTATCATTCTCATGGAAATTTTAGTTTTCTTCTTTCCTCCCAATGTCACTAGTTTCCACTTGATAAGTACAGTGACAAACCTTCATTTTCATGGGCATTTAACTCTCAGTTACTGAAAGGATTTAGGAAGCATAATTATCTTTCCAAGACATTAAAAACACAGTAAGATACAGAAGAAAAAATATGACAAATTGAGATGCAAGCAACAAGTTTGTGGGTGGTCTTATCTTTATGTTCTGGCACTAAAAATCAAAGATGAAGAACTTCCGCATCAGCTGTTTATCTGATTGATGTTGATAAGAATATACAACAAAAGAAATTCAATATTTCAGGAGTCTACCAACTTACAGAGTTATATAGTCAATTCTAACAATTTTGACAGCGGTTTGCAGAGAATGATTTCTCCTGTTGCACTTCGGAAGTTCCTTTAACCTTAACACAAAAGTTACATTTGCAGAGTCCTTCCCTTGCAAAGTGGTGTGGTGAAAGGACTCAAGATCCATCTGTGAAAAAAAAAATCTTTGCTGTTGAGATTTAAAACCCCAAGAATTTTTCTAATGTATGTTTTTCTGCCAATCCACCCCCACCCATCCATTTCCTCAGTGTGATTCCACTGGGTAAATTATCAGGTCCTCTATCTCTGCACCAGGCACTCGGGAAATGCTCTTTGTCCCACATATCTAAAGGCTCCTTCCCTTCAACCCCATGTCACACCTGTTTGCAAGAAGGGTACAAGATGTGAATGCAGCTTTCAGGCTGGGTCCCTGGGCCAACTGTAGTAGGGTTTTTTTCATCTTTCAATTGGTAGTCCCTAAAGCAATTCTGATCCTTGAATTATAAATTCCCTAGAAAATTTTGCATTTGTAGATCAATGCAGTGTATTCAATTTTCCTTTTCTTTACCACTTATATAATTCAGAGAACCCAAATTGGGCAATCACCCCCTTACTTGCACTGCAATAGAAACTTGTGTGCCTTGCCCATTAGCAGCAATATAACCTTCCAAAGTATTTTCCTCTGGATTTAGGGTCTGCAAAAACCTCTATTACTGCACTGAAGCCAAGGAGGGCATCCATGCATCCCTCTTCCTCATCTTGAGCAATTAATGAAGCTGCCAAGTGCAGCTGAGGATGTAAAAGAAATTGTAAGCCTAATGATTTTGTAATTTAAAAATCTTTATAGGATGTCCTTAGCATGTGGCATTACTTTGTAGAAAGAGCTCTGCATGTCTGTGAGATAATGTGTTTGTCTAAAACTGGCAATGATCATGTCTCTATCTGTATATCAGTAGACAGACACCCTAGTGATTAATTCTCTTTTTATCACATCTTTAGTTGTCTAGTCTGTTCTCAGCACATTAATTTGTGTCTTTCAGGAGTATTCAAACAGTTTGTGCCCTTTATAATTCCTTCAGAATGATCACCATCAACAAAAAGTTGTTGGGTTCCCCCTACAAGGTTAACTTATTCAGATAACCAGATTGAAGAACTTTCTATCAATAGTGAAATTCTTGTATCCCAGCTCTGAATGGGACAGAAATGTGCTGAAACTTGGTTCAAGACCGTACCAAGCTTTATCCACTAATTTATTGTAAAGGAAATTAGGATTATAACGCAGATATGCAGTAAGATATATTGAAATTACTGAAAAGCCAAAGTACTTCTACTTTTACAAAGCAGCTGCTACACTTTGTCCTGAGGTCTACACTGTTCATTTTCTGAGTCACTAAGAGAAATCTTTGACCCACAAGTTATGTGACTGATTTTTATGATTAATATCAGGCATTGCGAACCTCTGCTAGGTAGAACTCGGTGTTCAAGCTTTGTAACAGAGCTAAGCCTTTAAGTGATATATTAATTTATGTGACTTGTTTGTTAGATGATCAGCAGTTTACACTGATCCCAAATTGACCACTGTAGAAGGTTATGCTAAGACGATAAAATATGAAACTTGAGCAAAACATGAGATTGCTACTTGAACTGGTACATGATAACAATTCTCAAATATACTGGATAAACCATTTCTCCCCATTTGGTAAAGCCCTTGTGGGCTTTATAAAACAAATAGTTTGCCACTTGTGAATGCACAGAATGTAGATGACCAGGTGAGATCAGCGGTGAGGGAGAAGACTGCCCAGAAGAGGAGAAGCAGCACCTCCAGGCACTGGAGCAGAGATTTCCCTGAAGCCTGATAAGATCCCACACCACAGCAAAGGGAAAATGCGAAGAGGAAGAAGCACCAGAGAGGAACAATTATGAACTGACCATAACCCCACCTTTTCCCCACCTTTCTAAACAACAGACCTGGGCATAAAGGAGTTGAAAGTAGAGAGGTGAGGCTGGGAAAAGCAGAAGGAAAGGTAATTCTTTAACACCCCCTTTTTGTTTCTCACTACCTTACTCTCTTTTACAGGACAAGTTATTTTCCCCAAGATGAGTCAGTTTTGCCAACAACAACAACCGGTGAGCAATCTCTCTGAGTTTTCTCATCCTATTTTCTCTGCTGCATCCTGCTAAGGTCGGGAGGAGCTGAGGGGAGGAATGAGCAGCTGGTTTGAAGTTGGGCTGTTAGTCTGGGTTAACCCACCACACTGGGAGCAGACAAACTTGTAGGAGATAATTCTTGTGATTTGGAAGATAGAGTTCTACTTCTTTTGGGTTCTCGTTTGGGTTTTTTCTAACACATTTAGATTTTGGACTCAAATTACACACACAGATTTCACTCCATCACAAATTAAAAATCTAAATACACCATTTACATTAAAATGTATTTCCATAAAAAAGACAAAGCTGACTTTTTCCCGTGACCAATCACTATCAAAACTAATGTTCCCTCAGTCCTGTTTCACACTTGCCTAATTTTAGCTTTAGTTAATTTAATTCTGAAAAATCAAGTGGCCACCATGGTTTTCACATTATAGGCCTATCATGGAGTTCATTTAAGGTAACACGCAACAGACACCACTCTTAGTGAAACTGCAGGCAATATACATAGCTGTGCTGTCACTTCTACAATTAGAAGTTTGTAGATCCAATCTGGTTTTTAGGAGGTTAACATAAAGAAAGTCTAACTGCAAGTTGCTACATCAGTCATGCTGACTTTGGAGATGTAATCAGTTCATCAATGTCTGCTTAAGCTTTTGATCCCTGAAGACACTGTGAAAGCTGACTGCAAATAAAAAATTCCTGGAGTTTGTTAAAAACTAATCTGGAATACTCACAATATATGAAAGCTGTTCCAAAAGCCCGTCAGTTTGTACACAGTGTAACAAGCATGGGCATGTTATTAGTATCCTTAAGGGACCTCACAGCTAGGACATGTAAACATAGGAATGGATTAATTTTTGTTCAGGCCCAAAGTCAAAAGTTAATTCTTCAGAAGAAGCCGCTGTGAAAGTACATGAGCTCCCAGGAAAAATTAGGGATACTGAAGTGAGTTCCGCCATTAGAAAAGTTCAAATGCCTATGGTCCTGTCCAAGCTTGTTTTTTATTTCTACCCAAGTAGTTAGAAGACAGCCTGATGCATTTAATTAAGTTCCTCATGGCCAAACTACAGATTACATAAACAGTTACTAGTCCATCTCTAATTATAGGTAAGAAACCTATGAGATGAAACAAATTCCAGTGAAGCACTATAAATTCAAGAATACTTCATTCTAACTAGTTCTCTCTCTAGCTCTCAGTGACCATGCTCTTCAGAGTACAATTTCATCATGACTAGGTTATGACTGAAATCAATAGAAATTGCTGCACTAAGCAATATCAGCTTCCTGATTCCAACATAATACCTGTGAGTGACACTCTGAATGGAAAAAATAATTCAAGGTTTGCAATGTTATAAGTAGTCCTATGTGCAACTACAGCAAATACTGGTGTTGCAAAATACTTCAAAACACTGATGGATAAAATATTTTCTTCTGCTTTGTTTCTGCATCTATGAAACACACAACCAGCTGTTTCTTCCAGTATCAAGGCTTTATCAAGATAGAAGAACTGGGAAAACAGAAGTAAAGGACAAGGAGATCAGAGGATTGACTACTACAATAATCGGAGCCTCCTATCTTAGGAAAGGTTTCAATTTCTTCATCCTGTAGATCATGACATTTGATAAAAAAGAAACAGGCTGCAAAATTATAGGTATCACTTAAGTTCTTTTTAAGAGATGTATTCTACAGCCTCTTGTAGCCATCCATAGGAAGTTTATTTCAAAAACCTGCAGGACATCATTCAAGTTATGGGCATAAAAATATATATATATTTCTGTCTCAGGCAAAGAAGTTTCCATTTCGCAAAACAGGAAAATGTAGATGAAGAATTTAATACTATGCTTTTACAAAAAAAATTCAATAAATGCAATTAAGAAATATTTTCAAAAGAGAGCAATCACCTTCATCTACTCTGAAAGCCAAGTTATGGTGCAACACTGTTCAAATTAAGCAGCCAACAAAGACTAGCTCCACACTTGCTGTCATGTCAAACTGATAACAACACTCCATTTCGCTACTAAACACAAAGGTGTATTAGATCCTACATTTCTCCTGTTTAAAAAAAAAAAAAAAGTTTTAGAAGGAGATAAGGGAATTGATAAATTTTTAAAAATATTAATTCTAGATTAAAATTAAAGTGTCTTTTAGAGCAATTTCAGTTGTAAAAAATAGTGTGTCAGGGCTACAGTTAGCCCACTTTCTAATACTTTCTCCTTAATTTTATTATTTCATATAAGAAACAAAATAGCTACAGAAAAGGTTTGTGGACCCTGCTAGAGAAGAAAACTGGAGTTGGAAGCTGGCTGCACAGAAGATCCTTAAAAGCAATTTTACGGTCATCTTTTGTTTTCTGTGTACTTTTTCTTCAGTCAGCTTTTTCTCTTTCAGTGAAAGTTAATTTTTGTATAGATTCATTGCTTTTTTTATATTCAGCAGAAACAAGAAGTCTAAGTCACCACCCACAGCTCATCACATTAAAATTGCTACTAGCAAGTTCATTTTAAAAAAATGTTTCACAGTTCTTTGTGCACAAAAATTCTCTTTTTCTGAAAGCTGTTTTTTTTTTTAATGAAAGAGATCCCTGCAATTCTATATGATATCTTAGCTGTATTTTTTATAAGAAAATAGGAAAAGAGACAAAAATAGTGATTATATTGTTTCTTTAGGAGGTCTGAAGGGCCTAGAAGTTGGGGTTTTTTTCTTCCAACAAAAGTGACATGCAGTTGTTAGCATTTTCTTGAAGTAGTTTTCCGGACTTACCAACAATTTTTCCTGAAGTAATGCATCCAGTAAAAAATTGTGGTTTATTATGCTTCAATATATGTATTCATATTACACTTATATATGTAAAATATATATTCGTTTATAAATTATATATATAATGTGTATTAAACTGAATAGGTCTAAATCTTGCAGAAAATGTGGACATGGTTCTGTGGTCCTCTGTTCTAGGCATCTCTGCCTGAGTGGAGGGTTTGGACCAAATGACTTTCAGATGGCTCCTTTAACTCCAACTCTTCTGTAGGGCTGAATGCATTTTACATAAATTGCCCTGTGACAGACCATCCAGACTTGATAATATGCAAATGCATCCATAATCTACAGAAGGCATTTACCCAGGCTTGATAGACACACACTGCAACTTCCTTGAGTTGAGCACCAGGAAGTTTCAAACAAATCAAATAGGAAATAAAATGTAGATTAGTAGGTACCATCATAGCTTTGAGTACTACCACTCAATTCCAGCATTGTTTCACATATAACATATTTATTTTTACAATTTCTCTCACTAAAAGCTTTACATCTTTTTGCTCCAGAAATTTCATTCTAATCTCCAGCCTAAGTAAGAAAGCTCAGTTTTCTACCAAGCCATGTTTCAATATGTTCAGCTCCATTAAACCTTTGGTTGTCTAATACTGTGAGCTAATGATGCAGTGTATGCTTTTCAGATTAACATATTTAATGGTTTTTCTCTTCCCTGCCTCTCCAGGGAAAAGAATTATATTTTACTTTATAAAATGTCACCTAAATTTACAAAAGTGGTCAAAACATTTAAAAGTTACCTGGAAGAGGAGAGACCCAGATAGCATGACTCTGTAAAATACGGTTCTTTTGAGAGCCATACTGAAATCACAAAATTAAAGAATCAACTTCATTGCTATGCCAAATGCAATTAGAAACACATCAATGTGAATAAAGTACATAACACTACAGGTTTTTTTTATAGCTAACTCACACTTCTTGAGAACTGGAACACCAACTTTTCCTGACCTCTATGCTTAAAACAAACAAACAAACAAACAAACAAATCTATTTTTGTTCTTGCATTCACCATCTATAAGGAAGGGGTAATATATAAAAATCTAATTTGAATTCTGGAAAACTATAATTGAGTTCCTGTCCATTAGTCACTTCTTCACCACACAGCCTAGGTATCCTATAAAATATTAGGGTCTTGATAAAAACCACTCAGAAGGCCTTCACTGTCAATGCACATATTTTGTTTGAACACAAGTTTCACATTACTCAGTAATGAGCAGCCTAGAAAATATTCCATCCTGGATTTCAGTAAGTATAGATAGTTGGGATATTTGTAGTGTTCCTATGTCAAATGTTATTTCAGTATATCCTTTCTGTCAGCTCACTTTGATAAAATAACAACAAATTTTAGAGGAACAAGTTAGAAGCACAAGGAAATAATAAGAGAAAATAAACTACTTTCTCTAGCTCAACTGCAATCAAAAAATGAAGATGTCACAATAATGAAATCAGGCCAAACATTGAAGATATCAAAGCAGATCAGGTCCTTCCAAGTGAACATAAGAGGCATCACTGAGGAAAAATGTCAGCACATTTTTACAGAATTTTGTTCACTAAGGGTAACTACCAGGTATTGGAGACCATAATTAGCCATGCAACTGAAGACTCATTGCTTCACCTCCACATAATTCCAGGACTGTGGGACAACCAAAGCCAGCCTGGAAGCTCATGGCACGGACTGTATCTAAGAAGCAGATCAGAACTTTCTGATCCAGCTAGTCAACACCCTGCATCTCAAACCAGTCTAACATCCCTGGCCTGTTTGATGAACTTCTAAAACCATAAAAGCATTGAAAATTCATTTTTCAAGGGACCTCTGAAGGTCATTGAGTTCGAACCTCTCCTCAAACCAGGGTCAATTAAGAGACTTAAACTTTTCCACAAGACATCACTATTCTTGGCAAGTTCTGGCAATTCTGCACTGACTGAAAGAGTTTCTCAGCATTTTCAGTATTTTTACTTGCATATTTTTCTGAACAGTCTGAAAATGTTTCTGATTCTATATAAGCATTAAAACCAAATGAAACAAAACCACAGAGCTAATGATGTTTGGCACAAAAAAGAGAAAGGGAGAAAGGAGGGAATTGCTAGAGCAATCTTAATTCAGTGTCCATTGTTACAAGAAGCTGAAAGCATCTTGGACAAATCCATTCTTATTCATATGACATCCCCAGTTTGAGACACTTACATAACAACATCTCTCCCAGCATGGTTTAGCACAAGTAATTGGCAAGAATTTTTTAATCTCCCATCTGCTGCCAATATACTGGGTTTTCAGGCCTTCTTGAGTGATGCCCTTCTTAAAAGTCTAGGTCTTCTTCAATTTATTACACTAGTTGCTGTCTTTGGCCTGAGCTGGAGTTGTTCCTTATTTACACTCCTGAAGAAGCACTGTAAAATGAACAAAAGTACCAGCTCACTTGCACCTGTAGAGCTATTCAGAGGGACCCTACTTCAGCAAAATAGTGACAGAAGTATGTTTAACCCTCATGTAAAAAAATGTAGAAAAAGCAGTAAGACTATGCAGGGTTCTACTTAACTCACAAACTTTGACCTGTCCACAGGCTGCTGTGACTAACACTTCCTTGGATTCTAGTCATCTGTCCCAACACTGCAGGAAAACACATTAAAGCCACCCATCACCACTGGGTCTCACACACAACCACAACAAAATGCAAAGCACCCTTATTCTTAAAGTATATTTTTAATTACTTCATATTTGTGAAAAATGGAGTTTGGACAAGATTCTCAGCACCAAAGTTATAGCACATTTTAAGTAGAGAATTAGCGTGCCAAGTTTCACATTTGGGAGTGGCTGAAAATCATTATTCTGCTAACAGACTTTTTGGTTTAGTCCTATCTCTCTTCCCCACTCCCCCCTCACACAGCTTTTTTTTTTTTTTTGTTTTGAGAATGCAGAATAAATAAGATCATTTGTTTTAATTAACATGCAGTGTGCTCTGTGCACAGGGTAAGAGTGATGCATCACCTTAGTGCTCAAATCAGGGCATATTTCTCCTTATGCCAGAACTGGGCTGAGTCAGCTGCACAAAAATGAATGTTAAGCCTTTCAGAAGACATTTCATTTGCTAAAAAATTTGACAGAGGAATGAAGTCTAAAGAAGATTAAAAAATGTCCTCCTCTAAAAAGAGTAAATGCAAATATCTTTTATTACTTTGTTGAGGAACCCATTGTCAGACATATTTCAGGGTTTTACCTTTTTCCATTATAAAATGTCACTGGTTTAGAACTTGAGATGAAATTCCCTATATTCCCTTCTCTACTTCAAAATTAACCTTCTCATGCTTAATATAAATTGGGTAAAACAGCAGCCTTTTTGCATTTATTTCCTAGTCATTCAGCTTTTATCACATGTGTTCTCATTTACATGTTGAGTGAAGTATTCAACCACTGATCTCATCTTTCTCCAAGAGGTATTACTGAGATGCATAGTTCACTTGCTAACTAGAATTTCCTGATCTAAAATCTTCTTGCTATATCGAGCTGAGTAAAAGTAATGGTGATGCAACTGTTCTGTGGTTTTCTCTCAGGAGTTCAAGTCTAATGCCTGTTGCTTTATTTAACTGTAACATAGCTAATTCTTCTCCACACAAGGTGATGAATTTTGCAAAGTGCTTCTTTTCTCCCCACCTCTGATCTGCTTCCAGCCAACTCTTCTATAATCTTCTATATTATACCAGTATAATATGCAGTACCGCACAGCTCTCATTTAGATTTTTTTTTCACAGCTCTTTTCTGCCCTTCTTCTGGTCCAAGGTCCATGGCTCTTTTACAGAACAAGGGTATTCTCAAGTTTTGTTCAAATATCAACCAAAATTAGTTTTAAAACCCCACAATTTACAAATATATTTCTTCCATGAGTTCCAGAAGTTGTCACTTCCCACTTCACTGTTGCAAGCTAATGCAAAACGTCCATGCTGATCCACCCTCTGAGGCACCTGCAGTTCAGGTTTTGTTCAAAAAAATGGAAGCATCAGTTAAGTGAAGTCTTTTTTATCCACCCCTCAGACATTTTCAGGGTATCAATGACCTTTTGATTGCAAGCACTGATATCCAATCCAGTAAGATTGACTGTGAACACATTAGGTATCAAATATGAACAGTATGTGTACATGTTGATGCACACACACTTTGGAGCAGGATGATCACTTAGGTCCTATTTATCTCATTGATTATGCAGCAGCTCTGCAAAACTATTAAAATACCAGTACTAGTTACTAGGGTCTGTTATAGAGTTGTACAGAAATCAGAACTTGCTATTTTTGACCTACAGTTCTTTATTTGCTGGCAAAACTCTTTTACACAGCAGTATTAATACTGTAGTTACTTTCTTCAGCATCCAGAAAAGAAACCTGTATGTTCAACCTTCAGCCACAGTTAAAAGTGTTTTAAAGTTTGTCTGCTTATTTCAGGAATATCACAGCAGTTCCAATTAAAGATGTCTCCTTTACCCAAACATTCTGCCTCACAACCCCCCCCCCCCATGTTCTAACATCATCTCAGTCTGAACAAAGCTGATCCTCTAATTAGTGTCTTCTGTCCTATGTAATTAATGGTTTAATTACACTTGACTAGTGGGTATGGAGGAGAAAATCACAATCATGTGAAACTGTCACATATGTAGCCTTTTATATTCTGGGTCTCTAAATGCATCTGTAACTTTGGTTACTAAATTTCTGACTTGTACTAAGTGGTACATGAGTAATAGCCACAAAGGTATCAATGGAATAGAAGAGGTATCAGTAAAGGCTTGATTTAGCCTTTGAGATTGTTTGGATATTAAGCAAGATAGAGCTGCCAAGTGGAAAATCAGAACTCTCTAATCTGTAAAGTACACAAAATTAAACCTAAGGAAGGCTATTTCTATTGAACCAATTACATTGCTTATCATTTTTTTTTTGATGGTCTAGAGTTAGCTTTCTTATTTCCACAGGAAGTTCTCCCAGCAAGTGTATTTTTTTTTCCAAGAAGAATAATTATAGGAACATTTAAGAAGTTGTGGACTTGACTTCATACTACTTATAAACACACTCTTTTTTCTCTAACCAATCTATCTGTTACTGAACTTACTCTGGTTAAAGCATGATCTTCCTAATTACTTAAAGTAATCAATGAGCTAAATGTAATTCCAACAAAAACAAGGAAAAAACCCAACTGTGTAGTACTTCTCCTTTAACCCCAAAACCCATGTCCATTTAAAACACAAGATGAGTTCATTTCCACTGAAGTAAGCAATGACTACAAGAGAACTCAGCCTAATTTAGACAAGAATTTTTTTAAAAATTATTTACAGTAAGAATATGTGGGGAATGTACAGTGTATGATGCTGATATTAAAAAATAATTTAACAGTTTGAGCCAAGAGCAGGAGTCAAAGCCCAAATGTCATCCAGTTCTTCCATCACCCTACACAATGTTAAGATAATGCTCATCATCAGGCTCCAGCATCCCTACGAAATGGGAAGCAAGTAGTTATAGTTCCTTATTGATTTACATTCAGAATTTTGGCAAATTCAATACAGTTGACCAACAGCTACTCTCTCAGTTCCTCTAAAATTTCTTGGGGAAGCTAATCCAGATTCACAAAGACACTTCAAGAAACAAATTTAGATCACTACTTTTACCAGCATAAAAACTATCAGACTTATTTTAATTTTATTTACCACAGTGTAATACCATTATCTGGTAACTTATGACTTAAATATTTCATAGATCATGATATACTCCTTCCTAATTCAGGCCAAATAAAATCCATTATAGTTTGTTTTTTTTTTTTTTTTTTATCCTTTCTATCTTTTCTGAAACTCACATGACTGTGAAAACAAATAGTTTACGTGTCAGGGAAGATTGCCTGGGAAATACATGAGTAGTTTACAAGCACTCAAAGAGCTTTGTAAACTTCTCATCCAAAACTCAAGAACTTTAGAAATCATCCCCTATCCCTGAAAAATTGTCTCAAAGATTAATTTCCCCACACTGCCCCAGCCTGGCCTGATTGAGGGCAGATACAGACACCAGGTGTAACTCTGGACTCCTTATCACAGGAGCTCCATGCACAAGACAATTGATTCACACAGAGCAAGCAGATTTTGAAAAGAACCAGTCTTCATTTTGTAGTTACAGTGGATGTGGGTGTCCAGCACTAATTTCAAACTGGTCATAGTAGCTCAGTGTGCAAAGTAG
The DNA here is from genome assembly GCA_013401135.1 of Cettia cetti. Lineage (NCBI taxonomy): Eukaryota > Metazoa > Chordata > Aves > Passeriformes > Sylviidae > Cettia > Cettia cetti. Next base: position 24,321 of record VZUI01053271.1, read on the forward strand.
CACTGATCCCTAGCCAGAGTACTCTCACAGCAAGGTTTTTTCTTAGTGTTTTTTTTACTCACTGGCTTTGGCTAACTGCTTGATCTGTCTTCCCACTGTTCCAGTGTGTTCCTAGTACCTGCTGCATGACTGGCTTGGGCAGCACTGAGTAGTTCTTTGTCATGAAAAGGATGCCCAGGAGGCAACTTCATTATACAAATTATCAAAAGAAATACGAGTTGATTTTTAATACCCTTCTTGGTCAAGGTCAAATGTTCAGGTCAGCAAGACTGTGAAGCCATGAGAAGAAATTCCCTGTGATATTGTGTCTCATTAAGTCTTACCACATGTATCTAGCTACTCTTTTGCAAAAAAGTTAAACAGTAATACATAATATTTGAATACACTTGTTTCATTTTTTGTTTAAAAACAATAAATATGTCCCTATTTATTCTCTGTAAGCAGAAACAGGAATTATTGGTGTAGTTAGCAAACTCTTTGGTTTTGTTTTACAAAGATGATGTAACAGGCTGTTATGCACCAATCTGGAATTTTCTCACAAAATTGGCCCTTTTCATGTTTCTTTCTCATACCACATAGTCTTCTAAGTTGTTAAATAATAACTAACAAAACTATGCTTTTTAATTATTAACCAATCCATAGCTGTCCTTGTTTCATGGTTAATTTACTTCATACTTTCAAGGGAACTTGTGCCTGATTTCCAAATACTGCAGTAGTTGTAAGTCTAACCTAGCAGAAACAAGGATCTCTGCTTTGCATCAACAAAGCTTCATGATTTATTCTTTGTTGCTGTTTTAATTACAGAACTAATCAACCATGTTTCCTAAAATACCTGAAGTTTTCCAGTGGTTCGGTGGAAGACAGTATATGAAAAGCCAAATGAAGATGAGAGCCATTTACGAAGTTTTTAACTTTCCACTGCCAACTTCACAGTTAACCCATGGCAATACGAGAGGAAAAAAAAAAAAAAAAACCAAAAAACCAACAAAAAAAAGAACTATAATGATTCTAGTGCAGGCACATTTGAACCTGCCAGCACACAAAGTATTGATTTCAATGGAACTAAATTTTATTTGTTTTTTATTACTCCACTTTGAGATTATCCAGGGAATACCTGTTGATACCTACCTTATTTCTAAGGTACTTTATTTTGAATTAGAAGCAGAAACGAACTTTTCGAAAAGTGGACTGGATACAAGACTCTATGCCAAAAATAAGTGTGAATTTTTTAGATTTCAGCATTCAAGTCATTGATTTCGAGTCCAAGGCTCCTAACTAGCTTCACAGGTCTTCCTGTGAAGACTTCCCCTCCCCTCTCCTACACCACTCTGCCTAATTTGTGAAGTTTAGAAACAGAACCAAGGGCTTCCTTTGGGCACCATGGGACTCGTGCAACTGAAGCAATCCTTCAATACAGAGCATGAAAACAAAGTGCTCCTTTGCCACTTGCTGCAAGACTGAAAACTGGAACACATTTCTCTAAGATCAGGGAAAGATACAAAAGGTTATTTTAAGACTGGGTCCTAAGGAAAGATTACTTAGAAGATTGAACTATTGATCTAATTCTCCTCCTTGCCTCCCACTAACCTGATCTCTCCAACATTTTTGTTTTAATTAGGAAATTTCAGCATCATTTGTCAGAGAAGAGACTGGAGGCAAATCCTATATGTTCTAAGAAAATTTGCTGCTGTGCAGAGGATCAAAGCCCAAGTCATTGTTTCTAATGAGGGAATGACTAGAGCTCTGAGCTCTGTTTTCAAGTCTGGCTGACTCAGGTGAGCAACCAGAACATGCATATGGCTTTGAAACAGCTATAGCATGAGCTGTGACCTGCTCATCCTCCTTAGCAGCCAAAAGAGGCATGAGGACACCCTCATATGCATGGATATGAAAGGGAGAAGAGGTAGGCACACGCTTACTTAAAGACTGTCAGTGCAGTGCTCTGCAAATCTCCCAGCTTGTGCCCAAGCCATCCACCAACTCACAGCATACTTGCTGAAGGTCAGACCAAAGGTGCAAGGGTCATTCAGCAAGATGCACCTAAGATGTGCCCTGCATAAGAGTGAACCAGCAGGAGCTCCAGCCAAATGCAATAACTGAAAGAGCCTAATCACCCATCCAGTCAGGCCTTAAACCCTTTTGAATGAACTGGACCCATCTAGCTGAGGGATTGCAGTACCCATGATATTGAACGGGGATGAATGATCGCACTTTGAGTGCTGTGTCCAGTTCTGGGCCTCTCAGTTTTGGAAGGATGTTGAGGTGCTTGAATGTGTCCAGAGGAGGCAACAAGGCTGGTGGGGGGCTTGGAACACAAACCCTGTGAGGGATGGCTGAGGGAGCTGGGGATATTTAGCCTGGAGAAAAGGAGACTCAGGGGTGACCTTATCACTCTCCACCTTTCAGGAGATTGTAGTCAGGTGGGGGTTGGTCTCTTTCTCCAGGCAACCACATACAGAAAGAGAGGACACAGTCTTAAGCTGTGCCAGGTGAAGTTTAGGTTAGACATCAGGAAAAAATTCTTCACTGAAAGAGTGATTGGGCACTGGAATTGACTGTCCAGGGAGGTGGTGAAGTTACCATCCCTGCATGTAATTATAAAATAACTGGATGTGGCACTCAGTGCTATGGTTTAGTTGATGAGAAGGTGTTAGTTCATAGGATGAACTTGATTGGTTTCCAATCTAGTTCATTGTGTGATCATGGAATTCTCCTAGGCATGATAATGCCATCTCCTGGTGTGGGCAACCACCAGTACCTAGAGAAAGCCAGAAAATGCTGATAGCTCTTGATGATCTGATGTGGGTGGGACCTCCAAGATAATGATGTCTCCCTGGAAACTCTCTTTTTTTTCCAAAAGCAACAGGCATTTGCCACTCCTCTGACTCACTCCAGAAGTAACAACAATCCTTTATTCTCTACTGAGCTTTTAAGTCAAGAGCTCCTTTTTATTAATACACATAAAATTAAATCCTCTAATAATTAATGCAAGCTTTTCATCCAGTGTGTGGGGTATGCTCATAACAAAAGATGGAGAGTGAAGAAAAACAGAAAGCGTATCCAAACCTACTCTTACGTTCATTTTCCTATATTTTATTTTCTGACAAATTTGGCTCTGAATTTATTAATGCCATGACTTCTTGTGTGTCTCATTGGGAGTGTGGACCTGAGTCTGCATGCTTGCAGGCTTGGCCTAAGAGACACAAAGCATGTAGGCACCAGCTGAACTCCTCTCCCAATACCAGTATCAACCTTGCACTCCACTTGCTCTCATGCAAAAGCCATACTCTGAAGAGTAGGTGATAAGGGTACATTGAAGATTATTGGAAGCTGATCTGTAGGCAGTTGGGCCCATAGATTAGTTTATAGCCATGCTCTTTACTGCACAGTTGATTTAAGCCATGCCTTGTAATCAATCCATGTTTCTTGTACCAGCTCATTGTAGAAATGCATTTTCAAGGAAAAGTGGTAGCAAGTCCTATATATGTAACAGAGAATTCTATTCATCCATGGTATTCTATTTTCAACAGCTGCTTAATACCCATGTATTTTAAAAGACACACTAGTGCTACTTCAAAATCTCTGGGATTAAAGCCATGATCTAAAAGCTTATTCAAGTTGCGTTGAAATATAGTAGGCTATGAGGCTGACAGTCTCAAAACTAGTCTAATGCAGATATTAAAGTTATTTTTAGGAATCTATCATATATGGCCTACATTTGGGGTCAAGGTGGGTAAATCTCAAAGTTACTTCAACTCCTCTCACCATACTGCTTCTAGCTGCTCTCACATCAAGTAAGATTTTTGAAAATACATATTGATAGTAGGCTGGTAAATTGTTTCACAAATAATCTTGTATGGCTTATGTGCTGCCATCATAGGGATAGGCTTATTAACATCTTAAAACTTTGCCCAGACCAGCAATCTATCCTTTGTAGTTCAAACATTTCAAGCTGCGATAACAGCCTTTTTTTGCAAATGGGATTCCTAAATATCCACCTTTGAGAATGAGAACATCATGACTAATGGTCATACTTCCAAAAATCACTGGTTCTTCAGATATTTTCTGTGAATTTCATTTTCAGAGATGCTTAAACATTTCATCTATCATTAATCCCAAATGCTGTGGCTCAATATCAACACTTTTAAAGAGATAGAAACGGAAGGAAAATGAGGAATAGAACATTTGTCAGACTGAACTTCCATGCCAAGTGAATGTCACAGTTATCAAAAAAATCACAGAATCCCTTATGTTGGAAAAGACCTCTGAGACCATTGAGTCCAACCTAAAAGCTCCAATTTGTCAAACTGTTAAAAAAAAAAGTGTGATTAATGCGAATACAGTTGGTTCAGAATAAGCAAAAGCCAATGGCTGGTCAGCTGGAGATGAGCAGAAAATATTGGGTTTATAAAATGCCTGACAACAGACTGAACTTTCTTCCTGTTCTCTGCATCTCTGTTATCATAGCATCTGAAGTGATGAAGCTACAGCACAAACATTACAAAAAATGTTTTATTCTTTTTGTCCTGGTTTAGAGACAGGTATCTGCCAGGGGAAACTGGAGTTTTCCCTGGAACTGAGAATGTAACCCCCCTTCCCTCCAAATTACTATAATTTTGCAATTAAGGGCTTTCAGGCAAAGATTTGGGAATAGGAATAGC
>VZUI01053272.1:0-11481 GCA_013401135.1 Cettia cetti
GGATCCAGGGGCAGCCACAGCTGCTCTGGGCACCCTGTGCCAGGGCCTGCCCACCCTCACAGGGAACAATTCCTGCCCAAAATCCCATCCAGCCCTGCCCTGGGCACTGGGAGCCATTCCTGTGTCCTGTCCTTGTCCCCAGCCCCTCTGCAGCTCTCCTGGAGCCCCTTCAGGCCCTGGCAGGGCTCTGAGCTCTCCCTGGAGTTTCTCCTCTCCAGGTGAGGTCCCCCAGCTCTCCCAGTCTGGCTCCAGAGGGGCTCCAGCCCCGGAGCATCTCCATCCTCCTCTGGACTTGCTCCAACAGATCCACATCCTTCCTGTGCTGGAAACCCCAGAGCTGCCTGCAGGGCTCCAGGTGAGATCCCATGAGGGTGCAATAGAGGGGCAGAATTCTCCCTTTCCGTGCTGCCCATGCTGGGGAACAGCCCCAGCTCATGGAGGGGTTTCACATCCAACCTCTCACCCACCAGCCCCCCCAAATCCTTCTCCTGGGGCTGCTCTCAATCCATTCAGAAAGACTAAAGCTGGAAATCAAATTTTCACTGAAGAAGAGGAGGAGCTAAAACACTCACCAGGGCTTTTCTGTCCCTGGCCTCCAACGTAGCACAGCAAGAGTTAAAAATGTGGGAGCAAGAAGGTCCCAAAGCCTCACAGAGCTCAGCCCCAGGACAATTCTTGCTGCTGGCAGCGCTGGCATGCCAGGGACCCCAAATGAGTTAAGAACTCTTCCACTCCATCATGAAGAATTGTTCTCCAGAGTCACTACCAGTGGGGAAATGCTTAAAACACTTACCATATGTGGCTAAGAAGGGTCTAATTTGTCCATTTGGAAATTTTGCCTCTTTTGAAAGGATAGTTAATTCCAAGTAATTTATTTCGTAGATGAAGCTTTCTTCAGAGTGGTTAATATATCACCCTTGGTTGCCTGAACAATTAGAAATTGTCACCAAAGAAAAATGTCGCAGTTCATGTAAATAACTATTTACCTAAAGGAAATGGGAATCCACAAGAGTCAGCACACTTTAATGAGCCATGACAATAGGGAAAAAAAAAAACCCCAGCCAATGGTACAGTGATTCTGCTAAAGCTGACATTGCTTATGGTAAAAATTGGCCAAAACAACTATTATTTGTTGGGGTTTTTTTTTTTTCATGTCAGAAATAATGCAGCTTGAAATTTTCAACAGGCAACATGAGCCCAGACCATTTGTTACTTCTAATGGCCTAATTGTTCTCCTGGCAGAAATAAAAAATTAGGGCACTTATGTCATTTACCTAAATTTCTAATTAATGCAATGGTAATAGAGAAACTGGAGCAGAAGAAAGTGAGGCAAAAAAAAAGTAAGTTGGGTGAAAAATGTTTCTCTTGGCCTTTCTACAATTTGTCTTTGTTAACTTTCCTATGGTCTTTCCCTCTTTAACAGCAGGTAGAGTGATCTCTGCAGAGAGGTTCCAGAGTTTTCCAACTGGACTGAGGCATGCTGGGCATTGAAAAATATGATTTCTTCCACCTGAGCTATTGAACAGACGTGATAAAAACACCAACTGCAGCACCATGTCCTTTATGTTGCCTTGAAGGAATGTGCCATTAAAATGATGTTAGAAATATCCTTCAAAAGCAGCAAAAAAAAATCTGCACTTGGGGCTGCAATTCCATCCACAAGTTTTCCATTGCTCCTGTGTCCTGATGTCCAGCTCATCCTGCAGAGCAAATCCTGGCTGGTGTATGCCCTCATTAGGATGCAGGATGAAGAGAAATGCATCAAAATGCATAAACACACCTTAGAAATGCCTCTGAAAGTGTCTGGAAATCACTTTGTCCTGCAGCACTGGCAGTGTCCCCCATCTCCTCGATATTTATTGTTGGAATGACATGGAGGATGCTCAAGGTGATCCATTTATGCTCATCTTCAAAGAATTTACACCCACTCCTTTGAAGGGATGCCACACCTTGATCTTGGCCCTACTAATGCCATTAAAATACTGCTAAAAGGAAATGCACAAAAGCAGAAAACTGGGGAGATTTCAAAAGGAGCCCTAGAGAGGGTTTATCCAATGAGAACTCAAGGAAGGTCAGATGGAGATGGGATCCCATTCCCAGCCATGATCAGATCTACCTGTACTTTCAAAGAAGTGAAGTTTCCTATTGCTTTACAAGTATATTCAAGTGCAGCTGTAATTAAACTGTGAGTAAAGTGCAAGCAAACCAAGTAAACATTGACATGTGCTAGTAAATTATTCCAATTTTTCTCTTAATGCCTGAGGTGCTTTCCTTAAGTACTAAATGGAAATAAAGAAAAGGGAGAACAAGAGCAAGGTCAGAAATTCAAACCTTCACCAAATGTGAACTCAGGGTCACAGGGAAATGTCAAAGTCTCCTGGAGGCTCATCTTTTCAGTGGGTAAAAATGCTTCCTGCATTCTGACCACATCCTAATCCAGGGATCCACCCCTGAAACCTCCCCAGAAGATTTCCCCCTGATTTTTTCTTCATAACAGCAGCTTTTGCTTTAAAACAACGTGAATCCCTTTCTCATCCATTACCTGAAGTGTCCTGGAGCTCCAAGGAGTAACCTTAGTGCCCTCACTAGAACAAAGCCACGATATTTCGGGAATTAGCAGCAAACATAACTAACATGGTATGTTAGTTAACATAATTAACACGATGCAGAGAACATTTAATGTTCTGCCATCAGCACGCCCTCGACACCCCCAGGTCTGAGCCTGCACGGTGACTGCAGGAGGGTCCCACCACTGTCCAGGGCAGGCCTGGGAGCATCCCAGGGGTTGGCTCCCTCTTTCCCAGGCAGGCAGGAACATGAGCTGCCTCCCCAGCTCCTCTCTCCCACCTGGGCCTCACCATTCCCTCTGCAAGCTGGGAGCACGAGCGAGGGGTGAACGCAGGGCTCACAATAGCACCGGGAACTGGCAGGAGGAGAACTCCAGCAGCACCAGCAAGTCCTGCTAAAATAAACATGTTACAGGCAAAGGTCATGATGCCTGTTAATATAAAGAGTGCGTGGCGTATAATGCATTCAAATGCTGGAGTGAGAGAGGGAGATAATATGATCCATTTGCCAGATTCCTCCTTTTAGTTGTAACACGAAGCCATTCCGGGCTGGAATGACCCAGAGATGATAATGAAGCGGATGATGATGCCATTGCCTGTGATAATGGTGTGACAGGGAGAATACCCTGGAAAACTGCACGAGCTGATAAGTGCAAAGGTATAAACAAACCCAAACAATATGGACTTACAGACATTAGCGCGGAACAAAAGAGCGGAGGAAAGGCAAAGCCAACTGATCAACATTAAAAAAATAAAAGACTTTGCAAGGGTGACTTTTTCAGCAATTTTTGGAATCGCAGCTCCCAAAACCAAGCCCTTCCCAGCTGGAACAACAGCCAAGTGCCTCATCCTGGGAGGGGTGGGGGGCACCTCTCCGTGCTTGGGAACAGTTTGTAGCAAACAGCCTGCGATATGAAAATGTATTTAATGCAATTAATAATTTAAGAAGTGAGAGCATGTGCTCTTGGAGAGTTAAATGCTTGTCAGAGTGATAGATGCACGCTTCAGCACCAATACATTTCGTACGAAGAGCAGAGGGATTTTGCAAACTTGTGTTGACCTTGGGTTGAGGTGGAGAGGAGGCAGATTGCGAAGGCAGGCCGGCGTACGGCGGGACTGCGTCAGCTCGCAATTTACAGCCCTCTCCCCAATTAAAGGACTGTAAAAACATTAAAATTAATGCAGTCTTAACTCCAGAGCAGGCTCTACTTTCTTAATTAGTGCATAATTATTCAGTTTTTGATATCCTGGAAAATTATCACATGGAAATTATTTTAGGCACAGTAACAATAGCAAAAATCTCTCTGCCCCCCCAACTCGATTAACATGTGGAAGTAATTAACACTTTATTACAGTGAAAATACTATTACTGCTAATGTTTAATGACTTTTGCCATTGCATCATAAGCAGGAAATTTAGAACACTACAGAGCAACGGTCTGCTATAAATACAGTCCAAAGATTATAAACCAGAGTCAGATGATTCTCACTAACAGCGTTTAAGACAGGGATATGACATACAATACATTTCCAAAATGTCACAGGCAGGAAATATAATTTTCTTGATAAAGTCCACTCCATACAGCCAAGCAGGCAGTGCAATAACGCTGGATGCGTTCGGTGTAGGCAGCAGCGCTCCAGCCCTTGTAAAAGCCTGTTGTTAATCAAATTGAAACATAAAACCCCAAGCATAAAGTTATTTTCTCATAACAGTTTAATAGAAATTTCCAATCAAACAAAGGCCAAAAAGTGTTATTACAACATGAAGTTCCTTGTATAAACAACTTAAAATGAAGTAGGGGAAAGTTTCATGGGATTTATGGATTTCTTTATTTTCGTTATTTCGAGTAAATGTCTACTGTAGATCTCCTATAAATGTCTTGAGAAATTATGCACCAGCTTCAGATGATTCACACTAACAGCAATTAAGATGCTGAGTCCACGTAAGTGTCAAAGAGGCCAGTGCTCGGGAAATATCATTTCAGTTCAGCTGGCGTGGTAGAGCCAAACGTGCCAGAGACAAAAGGAGACCAAAAGGGATGGAGACAGCTCTGCCCCGAGCTGGGCTCCTCCACGGCTGTGACAAGGGGACAACAGATGGGCGGAACTAGGGCCATGTTCAGGAAAACGTTTCACTATCAAAATGTAAATAGAGAATTGTGTTTAATATTCAGCACAGCCTTATGGAGATTCCCAAACAAACAACGGCGTAAGGCAGAGCAGTGCAAAGCGTCTATAAAAAGAAAACCAAAACAAATATAGAAGGAAACAAACGGAGAACAAGGCTGACCCTGGTGAACCTGCATAAAGTCACTCTTTGCTTGTTTGTTACTGTTTATGCTGTTGGGCTGAGAATTAATGAAGCTGAGCACTAATCACGATTCAACCCATGGAATTATTTTAAATTTTAATATTCTATGTGCATAGCTCATTGGGCTTTCCCCTTTTAAATATTTTCCTTGATGCTTTAAAATGCATTCATTGATCTGGACCCGTTTCACTGGCGAGCTAATACAGTTCATAAATTAAGAAACTCTTGTTTTAGAAACATCTCCTTGATCCATGGGCCATGGATATGGAGAGGAAGAATTTGGCATGAGGATGCTGAATATAAATTGCTCTTTTGGAAGGAACTCTTACCAGCCAGTGTCTGGAGCCAGCAGGCAAGAAGAATTCACCTGAAGTGGACAGAGCTCTTCACTTTGGGATTAACTTGTTGCAGTTGCAAATGAATCATGAAACCAGCTTTGGCAAAGCTGAACCTGGACCCGTGCTGGAACTGAAATAATGTATGTGAAAAACCTGAACTGGATTACGAGGCCATCTGGAATGCATTGGCCGTCTGCATTAGGAGTAGCAGTTTCCTTGACAGAGGTTGTGAAATATTAGAATTCCTAATGGAAGAAATATGGCAGTGCAAAATGACACAAAAATCACACAACCTCATTCCCTGACACGGAACAGTGAAAATGCGAATCTTTCTCTCAAGGGTGCTCTATCAATCCTTTGCAAACAAGGCACTTCAGCAGGCAGAGGAGGGGCTGACAGGGCTTAACCCTTCCCCACCACCAGGCAGGACAAGAGTGAGCTTCCCTCTTTGGGGAGGCCAAAAATGGAGAGAATGTGTGGCAATCGTAAATCCACACAGGAAATTCCTTCCCAAGGCAGGGGGCACCTCCAGCACAGGCATCCCACGGAGCTGGATACCCCAGGGACAGACTCCTGCCACCCTCACCCTCCTCTGGGTGATGTTCAGACACCTCTAAGGCCACGCCCTTGCCAAACCTTATCTGTGTGTGATGCCAAAGGCAGGGAGGAGCCAAGGGGCCTATGGACAGCAACAACCAAAGCATTGGGAGATCTGGAATTAACAGCAGCAATCATGGCAATATGCCCCTCAAAGTATCTTATTTTTAACATGTGTTAGGAAGGTTAGCCTACACTTTGGAAGGCCTGACCCACAATAACAGTTTGCTGCACTAACACTTCTGCCCCCTTGGTATTTGCTTTCAAATGATGAATATTTTCCTGGTCACGATGATTTCCCAGTAAAAATTCCAAGGCTGGGACCCTCCCAAAACGTGCATTTGCACAGTTGGTGACATCTATCTAGGAAAGGATCCATATTCCTCATGTTTTACTCCTCAAATCACACTTTGTCTCCAGGTCAGCCATCCTACACCACAGTGCTGAATGTCACCAGGGGTTTGGAAATACCAGAAATCTTGTGGCACACCTGATGGAATTTAATAAGCCATTTACTATTAATAACATTTTTTTTTAATTTACACCAAGGAATGCAAAAGGCACTGCAGATTTTCTGAGTCAAGGAGGAAATGATACAACAAAACAATAAACAATAAAAATAATCCCAGGTAATACTCTGAACAAAGTCATTTGGCCACCTGACTCAGCATCATTTACCTTAAACCAGGAGCTTGTTCCAGCTCCAGACAGGGAAAACTGGATAAACCCAAAGCTTCATTATCCAACATCAAATGACCCTCACTACCACAGAGGAAAGGTTAGAGGAGCTTGGATGTCCTGGCTGCACTTCTGCCAGGATTTTATAGCAGGAGCCAGGCTCTGCTCACCCCCCACATGGGTTCACTGGAGTCATCTTGGATAAAATCCATATTTAGAAGCACCTCCCTGATTTAAGAACCCCCGACATTTTTGGTTGCAAGCGCTTTGTGAAACCCCAGCCCCTGTCTCCTTCATTGTCATTTATAAGGCACACAAAGCTACTGTTTATTGCTACTTCCCTGCAGAAAAGGGAATAACTCCAAGATAGATTTTCTGTTTAGGAAATAGATCTGGGTTGAATTATTCAAAAAGGCTAACAATATCCAGCCCCAGAAAACTAAGGAAAGGCATTGAAGACTCCAGAGCTAAGGGGCTTTTATACAGCAGCCAATTGTTATGACTCCTTTTAATTAAATACAAATGAATTAATTGATATGAAGTACTGCTAGGCAATTATTTTGCTGACATTTTGTCTCTTTTGAGACATACTTGTTTACTGCATCCCTCATGTGCCAAATCTTACCACGATTCTGCACTATTTTAAGCATGTTTAAAGAGTTAAAGCCAAGTTTGTACTGTCAGAAACTTTTACATTAATTTCATATTTGAGTTAATGGTACACACATTAGGCCTAATATTATTTACATTTTTTAATCCATCTCCCGTCCCTAGGCCATCATTGTACATGAGATATTGCATCTTAATGAATTTTTCTGGTTAAAGATTTTTTAAATAAATGAATAAATAAATAAGTAATGAAACACTGATTTTTATCTCACTGTACACAAGTTCACTGGTTGTTTCTTTTTTTTTCTTCTTCTTTCTGCAATGAAATATTTTCATCATTTTCTAAAGATATGCATGAAAGTACAGAAATGATGGCTGGCTTCGGAACAAATCTCCAGCAGCAGCAGCAGCCAGCAGTATATTAGCCTTTACAAAGGAGGTAAAATTGAAGGGTTATCTGGAAAACCATAACTGGCCCAAACCATTTTACATCCTCTGATTATGTGGGGGAATTGCTGAGCTGGAGTTTCTGTCTGACACATCCCCCAGAAAGCGTGTGACCCATTTTTTTTTAAGTCACAGATGTGTCCCCCAGTGGTTCAAACATGCAGGATGAGATCACAGGTGACTTGAACCCTTTAGACAGGAGCAAGATGCATTTCAGGAAAGCATCCACAGGACTTTCCCACTGCTTTTGGTGTGGGATGGGCCCAGCTTTGTGGTCAGCAGGTCCTGGAAGCAGCAAGTCCTGGGAGAACTGCTGGCTGTGAGGTGAGGACAGGACACCCAGGACACACAGGACACCCAGAAGCTGAGCCCTTACCTGTCAGGTCAGCAATAATGTCAGCTGGCAAGTTGTAGATCTGCCCATCTATGTGACACTTCTCTGTTGTGCACATGAAAATAAATAGCAGGCTGGAGAGTAATTAATTTGCTGTTGGTGAACTAAATTAGCCCAGAGGAGCACAGGGAGCCTTCAGAGACAGGTAACCTGAACCTGCCCACACACGTTTAAAGAGCAAAGTCCTCAGAAATGCCAAGGCAATGTGAGGATTGAGATATCAGTTGTCTTCAAGCCACTATGCATGTGTTGAACTCTGGGCTGAGTGCAGAGCTATTACTTCCATTTCTGCAATTCTGTTCCCAAAAACACGGTCCAGGTGGCCAGATAGGGTCCTCTACCCCAACGTGGCCTCCTACCCCCAACACCACACCATTAAAATCAGTAGGATATGTTGAAGACCTCCATATGTAATACAAAATATAACCTTTACAGCAAAAATCCCCACATATTTTACTTTTTTTTTTTTTTTTTCCCCTCACAGATACTATGGAATTCTCATCTCTCACCATTAAAAAGTCACAGATTAAATTCCTTAAATTGTGTCATTGCAGGAGATACGAAGGTACCTGCTTTGGACTGAACAAGTTTTTACAGAATGAGTTTCATTTTTCAGTCTCTTCAGTCTCAAGTCTGGAGTTTTTCTTTCTCTAAGAGGGGAGTTTTGGGTTTTCGTACAACTCTCAGATTTGGGACTCTGATATCCCCTGAGTGTGCCTGGTTTCTCTTAGCCAGTGGTTTGGGCTATCAGCAGCTCCTATAACTTTTTCCCCTGATCAAAGCCCACGGATGGACAAGCACAAACAGGCTGGGGCACAGTGCCTCTGTTTTCCCTATTTGCCTATCGCCCAACCAGACATTTCTGCACATTAATCATACTTAGAAGACTCAGCAAAAGGCATCAGTCACTTAACAAACTGTCCCAGATTTATCTGGGGGTAACAGCTGGCTGCTGACTATCTGGGCCTGCTACCCAGGGCTCCTGATGAAAGGCAGCGTGTGACCAAAGTTACACACACTTGGCACTGCCTTCAGCAGCCCCCAAAAACAAAGACATAGGAAGAGATGGGGAAATGGAAATTGCACAGATATTTCCCCCTCTTCTGCATCTCCCCAGGGAGCTCTAACAATGATCAGCCCTTTGGAAACTTCAGGCACTGGTGATTCCTGCCACTGCCTGGAATGGGTTGCTGGAGCGTGTCCAGGGAAGGGAAAGGAACTGGGGAAGGGGCTGGAGCACCCAGAGGGGCTGAGGGAGCTGGGAAAGGGGCTCAGCCTGGAGCAGGGGAGGTTCAGGGGGACCCTGGTGGCTCTGCACAACTCCCTGCCAGGAGGGGACAGCCAGGGGGGTCGGGCTCTGCTCCCAGGGAACAGGGACAGGAGGAGAGGGAACTTCCTCAAGTTGCACGAGGAGAGGTTTAGGTTGAAGATTAGAAAAAAAAATTCTTCCTGGAAAGGGTTGTCCAGCTCTGGCACAGGCTGCCCACAGCAGTGACAGTCACCATTCCTGAAGGGAATTAAAGGATATGTAAATATGGCACTTGGGGACATGGTTTACTGGTGGAGTTGTCAGTATTAGGTGAATTGTTGGACTCAAGATCTTAGAGGTAGATCTTAGATTCTGCGGATGAAGGGAAGAACAGGCTGTGTGGATAATGCAGAGAACAAGGGTAACTGCCCAGAGCTCCACCTCAGTGCTCCAGAAATGGTACCACAACATCTCTTGGGGTGCAAAGCATGACCCCACACCCTGCTTTGAAATCAAAAACCTTTCATGTGGCTGCCTTCTCCTGATCTATCTGTGTCCAACACCAAGCCTGCCTGGATTACTTCCACCGGCTAAGCCAGCAGAGCAATTTCTTTGGCTCAGCAGGAAAAAAAAAAAAAAAAAAGCTGGTGTTCCTGAAGCTGAAATTTCATCGTGAGTCTCCTGAGAGCCCACGCATGAATAATGAAATAATTGTGTGTCCTCACTCGTTGCTCCAGTGCCTTCCCGTCTCTGCCAGCGCCGCTGCTGCTCCCGCTCTCACCGCGGCAGAATCCGCGGAGCCGGCGCTGACGGATGGATCCTGGCCAGCCCCAGTCCTGGCAGGGGAAGCCCTGCAATCATAGCTGACAACAGGGATGAAGTTTATCTCCCTGAGAGACATCAGGAACACATTTCAGACATTTCCTTTTTTTTTTTTTAATTTAGCTCACCCTGTCCCACTTACATTTCTTAAACCTTCTTGGCAAGAACAAGAGAAGCCCCATTTAACCCAGCCGTGGGCAGGAATCACAAATTTCACTGCATGGATTCACAAATTAGCTCCACAGGTTCACAAAATTCTCCAGGACAGTGGGTCAGCCCTGGAATTTTCTTCCCAGGCACCCCCATGCTCCCCAGAGCACGTTGTTGTCACACCCAAGAGCGAGACGGTCCCGTTAATCAATCGTAGCTCAGCACTGCAGCTTTATGTGTGTGTTTCAGGCCTTTACAATACAATAAAATTTACAGCTCGTATAATTAAGAATATGCCAGATTAAACAAATTAAAGCTCAGCCTTAAAAGCGAAAGCTCTATCAGATCAAGACATTAATGCAAGAAAGAAATTTCAAATTCAAATCAACAACGTCTGAAGGCTCAGAACACAAAAGCTGTAAAGGAGTGGCTGAGAACTACTCTGAGACCTATTTCATAACCTCCAGGTACAATTCATGGCATGGGGCACCAGAAGGTCACGAAGAATAATTGAGTGCAAGGGTTAGTTGGAGATATGTGGGGAAGCCAAGCTGTTCCAGCAATTTTTATTTTTTTAATTTTTTTTATTCCACAAAAATAAAAATATTAATTTGTCCTGAAATTTGCATTCATGAAAGGCTCTTCGTCTCTCTGGTGTATTGCTGGGCATGACAGCATGGAGTAGAGGAGAGGGGAAGTCTAAACACCCAGAGGCAGCCCATGGAAGGAGCTCTCAGGAGGGGTTTGGAGTTTCCCCATCCAGGATTCTCTCTCTGCTTGGTTCTGTCTGATATTTGACTCCAGGAGCCCTTGCACAACTTGATTTAAGCATTTCTCAGGAGATGTGTTTTGACATGAGGGACAGTGCTGCAGCTGAAGGAGAGCAAAGTGGGACTGGAGTATTCAGCCTGTCTTCCACACCCTGGTCATCTTCATGGCCTCCTCTTGATGCCTTGGGAAGGCTGACCTGAAACAGAGACTGGGCAGAGCTGGAGAATAAAGCAGGGATTTATTGAAAGGCCTTTAGGGTACACCTTGGGCAGGACAAGAGCCTGGCCAGGGCTACACCCAAGGTGGAACCAAAATAGTCACAAAGAGGGCACAAAATGGGCACAAAATTACTGATAGGTCACAAGAACTTACATTTTTGTAAGTTTTGGTCCATTTGCACTTTGGGGTTGAATTGTCCAGTCCCAGCTCCAGGCTGTCAGGTCCCATCCTTCTTGTTCCTCCCTGCAGCCACCCTTGGTTGTGCTTTGGGCTGAAAGTTGTCCTTGGTGTGCAGCAGGAGAAGGATTTGTGTTGTGTCCCTGCTGTGTG